>JAQIWE010001365.1:0-16130 GCA_034698565.1 Campodea plusiochaeta
TATTTTGTATAGTTTATGTATACGAAATTCCTGCTATGTGTGCACATGTATAGGAAAATGTGCACATTTCATATACAGTTACGCAGCAGGTATTAGAAATCCACTTTTTGAGGGGTTTGCAATTTTTTTTTCACATAGCAGCTATGTCAGTAGATGCGCAGAGGCATTAACACCGTAAAGTGCAAAAATGTCAGTTTCGCAAAAAATGTCACATAGCAGGTATTGTAGTGGAGACGACGATATTTATTATGCCTTAATGATAATAATAATATCAACACTGAATTCAATATTTTCATTAATGTATTACTAACCTCTTCTAGATGATTCTCTGAGTTCTTCACTGGTGTCAATATTAACTAAATCGTATTGAGCTAAATTTAAACCTGGTTCTTTACCTACTGCTCCATCCCTTTGCCATTCATAACGAACTTCATCACTGTTGTAACCGTCTGAAATTAAGAATAGAAAAATTAATTAATCGTTCTTGGTTTAATGTATGAAAATTTATGAAAATTTGCTCAGTTCGGTAATTAAAAAAAAATTATTTTGATACATTTCATCTTATTTAGAACATTTAAAGAAATACAGAGAGGTTCTTGGAAGAAAAAACGCTTTCATTTTATTAATTTATTACTGGACAAGTGCAAGAACATTTTCACTAAAATAGTATGCTGAAGTTAATCGCATAAATGAACTACTCATACAAGAGTTCTGTGGAACTTTTATTTCGAAAAAATCATTATCAATATACATAAAGCATACTAGAGACATCATAATTAATGGATAAAAAGCCAGTTATAAAACAAATATGTCTCTGGTTAGTCTGGTATATGCTTCATGTATTGATCATGAGAGGTATAAGTCATGTTAAGTTTAGTTTGTATTTAAGTTAACCCAGCCTGAAGTTAGGGTTACTATATTTCCAAACTCGAAAAACAGGAGGTCCTTTAATCTATCATTATTTATAAATGTTACGTGTAAGCTCTGTTCCAGAGGCAAATTTCTGGGGACGCGAAATCAGCAATTTCGGGAAGCGCCGCAGACCGTCCTTGAAGCGCTACCATGGTTGGCACAAGCGAATAAAATTTTTTAAATTATAGTTAAAAACTCACTGTTTTAGGCCGTTTTTACTGATATTTTGGACCACAATTTTCTGATTTTCTTAATGTTTTTTCTATAGACTAAATATGTTATCTGAATTTCCCTCTGTCTTATGTCCATGGCGGGGAAGGCGCCGCCCCCTCCCTTGTAGCGACCTTTGATTATGTGTAATATTATGCTATGCATTTTATCAATTATATGACAATTACATGTATGTAAAAATTTAAACAACAAAGACATCCATCCACGTTTCGTCAAAGTGACCTAAGGTAAACTATAGCGAGCCCGAGCGCAATTTTTTAACTTTTCTAGACTAAAATGTCAGTGATTTTTAGCATTTTTATGCAGCTTAAAGAATTTTTTGGTAAAACTGTATAGAAATTTTAATTTGTATTACATATTTTCATTATAAACGGTAAAAACCAGGAGTTTCAGCCCATTTCTGTAAAACTTTCAGGAGGTAATAAAGAGAGCTGAAAATCAGGAGTATCCTGGGAAAACAGGAGATCTGGTAAGCCTACCTGAAGTGACTTTAATTAGAATACAAATGTGAGGTTACACTATGTTGTATCAACATATATTTTAACCTGATGACCTTACAAAAGCTAATGGAAATAATAAACCAAAAGAATACCCCAAACCTAACCTGATCACTATTATATTCTATACAACTTCATACTTAAAGGGACTGGACAGCGAAATAGATTTTCTTTAATTTTATTCTACAGATAATACCAGTTTTTCTGTAACTTTTGGTATAAAAATTATCATCCAACTACTTTCCGTTCATGAGATATGGCGATTTGTAAAAACCAGGATGAGAGGAGTTACCTGTGAAGTGAAATTTTGGATCTCAGTATCTAATACCTTTACAACAAACAAAAAGAATGATCAAATTCTGACTTACGGTTCACAAGTTATATGCTTCGAAAGATTTTGGGAGAAAGGTTCACAGTTAACTCAGTCACTTATCTGTGAACTTCAAGTGAGCATATCTGCAAAATGGCTTTACCGATTTTGTTCATTCTTGTTTCAAAAATCATAAAAAAAATTCAATAGCAAATACTATTATCAGAACTAAAAAAGTAGGAAATTGGCTGTCCAGTCCCTTTAAGATGAAAAGTTAAGAGGAAAAGTGAAGGATCTTCGCTGAAATATTGACAAACATTTTCATTTATAGATTTACCAATCGTAACACAAGCAAATTTGAATTAGGATGACTTATTAGATCAAAAATTCAGAAAAGTATCTTCCTACTTCTGATTGCTCATTACTTTGAATTCGTATAGTTCTCCGTTTGAGTAGTGAGTAGGGTAACTCTGAAGAGATCTGGTGAGTGACTGTGAAGAAATCAGGCCATTGAAATTACATAGTAATAATTATAAAAGTTGTATTGAATTTAATATTGCTTCTTGCCAATATTATAATTATACTCAACGAGATTAAATTTTGGAAAGATTTCAAAGTACTGATATCGATACTTTTCGATGCTAAAATTAATTTAATGTAGTTTTAACTATTATTTAAATATATTAACTGCTGGTCATAAACTACGGACATCCTTTGGAATTCGCATTATTCATCAACTCAGTTAAATAATTCTTCCTTTTTTCATTTTCATAAAAAAATATAAGTTCGTCTTTTTGCATCAATGTATGTCAATAAAGCATGCTTATACTGTTCAGTGGAACACTTTCTGTCGAAATGTTCTTTATATATATATTGAACTAAAAGTTCACAAACGTTTTTGATATATGTAATAAGAATGAAACGAACCACTATGACATCTTGGCAGTAAGTTGGTCTTGTTTTCTTTTCTTCTCCGTAATTTCATTTTAAGAAGACCACAGCAGGAAGTTAGAGGAGAAAACAGTTTTCTTTCTATCTTCTCATTTTCTCAAACCACTACTATAAAAATTGTTCTTTCAGAACTTCTGATCAACTCTCTACCACTTGTGCCCCCTCTCCCCCCCCCCTCTCTCTCTCCCCCCCTCTCTCTCTCCCCCCCCCCCTCTCTCTCTATTTCACAATATCTCATTCGATTTGAAAAAAAAGTTTGCGATTAAAATATTTGAATTTCGTAATCCTCGGTGATATAACATTACAGTAATAACTATTAGCCTCAGCTAACCTCATATAAAAATCTTCCTGCTTGTAGGTTATAAGAATGAATGAAGATAAGACTTTAAAATGTTTACACCGATTTCGTATATTAACTTTTTTTATAATTATATATACTGACTGTATATTTTAAATATTATGGTTTAAATAAATATATACAAAACTATTAGTTTATTCGTTTATGATCATTCTTCAATTTATTACTTCAAATCCGTGAATGTTGTATCCAATTAGTCAACTTCACTTAAATATCTTATAGCCATTCTAATTTAGAAGTAATGACTTGTAATAATCATTACGCGACTAACCTGTGCGGTTTACTTTGACAATAAGATTAATTGCAATGTTTAGTGCAATACAATGTTAAAAAAAATCTTCATTTTTCAAATAGAATGGTATACTTCCTTTACGTTACTGTACGCAGATATTTGGGTTTTGGTTTGGTATTGTATTATTTCTATCAAGAATAGTTTTCGCTCATAACTATTCTTGGTGGAAATAATAGAAAAAACTCGTATTGCGTCAATCATTACCAAATTAATATCCAGTAAGTGACATAACAACCTTTTAACTGCAATCTGACCAATTGTGACCTTCTTTATATTTCTAGTAATAATAACATCTGTGTGTTATGTTACTCTCTAGTTCTTCCAGCAATGTGGAGGGTTCCTGTGAAAGCGAAATCTAACTCCACATTGCTGGAAGAGCTGGAAAGTAAGTAACTGATTGTTTCCTTTACAATCATAATAACAGTGAAAACAACGTCTCATTTTTTTTAAATAATTTTGAATTAATATTTATCTTTCTTTCTAATTGTATTAAGCGGTTGTATATTTATACCGAATATATACGAGATTGAAAACACAAATATAATCAGCACACTAAAAAAGTAAGAATATTTGCAAGAAATGAGTAGTCGATTTGAAAGAATAGGTATAGTCGAATTTCTCACGAAAACAACGTTATGCCTAAGTACGCGATTGGCTCTTCTCCAAAGTCTAAAATGGATGGAAGGATTGTTCTTGTTCCGAGAGTGCAATCAAAAATGGAAAACGTCTTCAATGCCATCATTTATAAACCTCTGTCTTGTCTCTCTCTCTCTCTCTTCAGTGTTTGCACATAGTATGCATCCATCACTATTTGGAACAGAATAGAGGAGGAGGAAAGGAGGTGCAAAATAGAATCATGAAACTGGAACAAGAAAAAAAAAATAACGCTTTCTTTTTAGACATGACATTTTTTAAGTGCATGTGCTTTACCAAACAAAAGTTCTTTCAAACAAACATTCTACATGTTGTCGTCTTCACTATGATTTTATAGAGATAATACAGTATGAATAACAGATCATGTCACTTACAGTACTATATTTGTCACTTGTATAGATTCTATAGAGAGTAAAAAAATATTAAGGTATGAGAAAATAACAAATTATTTACTTTCCATGTATATTATTTTATCAGCCTTATTTTAAAAATGTAAATAGACATCGAGTGAAACTGATGAATATAATTATGACAGAATAAGTAATATATTCCTTGTTATATGAATGTTTTTAATATTAGGTGGCTTTGTAGATTCGTCATTTGAATTTAAAAAAAGTTGAAAACTGTCATTAGCACAATAATATTGAATTTATTTACTGGTGACATTTATGTTGTTTTGAACGTCATATTATATACTTATATAGTAATATTATTGACGAAAAAGGCACCTGGGAAGAATTTTTTGAAGGTAACGAGTTGGTTGATCATTATCACAGATACAGTAATGTCAGATGGAAAACCTTTGGAACTATGGTGAGAATGCAGTAAAGGAGTTGGTAAGAAAAGCAGCTTGTTCTCCTAAGACTAAAAGGTATTTGTTATATATTTTGTTACCAATTGCTAACATTTTTAAGCCAGAATTAGGGTTGTACAACCTTTCATCTTTTAATATTGTTGCTGCTGGAGTCCCTTCTTTTTCTAAGGAAAGAACGATTTCACCTCATAAATTCTATTTTTACAAAGTCAAATTGACAACTTGCTAAGACAGAGTATATATTAGAGAAATCAGAATCATCTCCGTTTCGGACACATTTTTTTGTTGTGAAGAAACCGAACGGAGACAGATGTATGGTGGACAATGATTTGACTATCCCAGAGGCTATGGCTATTGATTCAGCAGAAATTGTATTTTCTACTTTGTGAAATGCCAGGTATTTTTCTAAGTGTGAACTAAATAGTAGTTATTACCAGCTAAATCTAAAGCCTAGTGATAGATGTAAAACATTCTTTTCATTTAGAAATAAGGGCTTTAGGATGACTAGAGTGCACATGGGTGGAAAAAATTCTCATGCGAATTTAACTGTAGCACTTAGAAAAACCTTTGGTAAATTTTGAGATTGGTGATTCAGAGAGTGTAGAAAGTCCAAACGGTGCAGACTTAGAGGTAGACAATAATTTTCTTCCTACATTCACAGCCTTAAAGCATAAAGCTGACAAGATCAAGTTGTATGAGATTAAATCATCGGAGGTAGTACATTCTAAGAAAGTAATTAATAACGATATTACTTTTAAATTTCCAACAAGTTTATTTCTAAGTAAGGTAACAAGAATGGTTAATGGGAAATAACCATCTGATGTTAAATTAACAAAAGAGGAAATTTCTTTATTAATTTGAGAGGTTAAAAGGACGTTAAACTATATGTCAGTCTAATAAAGGAAAACCACTTTGTTAGTAATACTTCAGTTAATAAGTTTTGAAACCAACCAAAATTACATAGGTTGTTCCAGGACGTATTGTTCAAGAAAAGATTGAACCTTCTTACTAAATTTCTAAGAGGTAAGGGGGACAAAACAACTTAGAATATATTTATGCTTTTGAAAGAAAATAGATGGGGGGGGGGTGGAGATAAAAAAAGAGTTCACGTTTAATCACACTGATTCATATTTTATTGAAAAATATTGTTTAAACAGCGTAGAGGTTATTGGATTGTACATTGGCGCCCGAGGAACGATCACTAACGTTTTCACGGAGAAATTTATAAGAAGATTTAGCATTCAAAGGAAACTAGTCCAGGAAATAGTCGTGAGCGTGCTGAAGGACTTCATCCACATTCTGCACAACCATAATTATATATTCCAAAACAAAAATCTGAAAATATTTTACTGTAATTAATTTGATATTACATCAATATGAATAAATTTGATAGAATTCCATATTATTGAAATAATTCACGATTTCAATTGTCATAACAGTATTATATAGAATAATTCCTACTAAATTAAGTGGATAAATAATTAGTGTTTTTTATTTGTGCAACAGCAGTGCAACATCAATTGTTGGAGTTGAAGAATAATTATTCAATTGAAAGTTTCAAAACCAGTATTATATCATTTCGGCTGAAGTATGAGAAATAATTATGTGCAATAAATGTATCGTAACATTATCCACGAATATTTCAATATAACTCATTGCTGGAGAGAAACGTGAAAGTGTAATTGTTTCTGTTTTTGTTCACTTTTCAATCGTTAATATATATTAATTGAAAACTCATATACTAATTTGAAAACAATGATACAATCAACATATAAAGTGATGAAATGTCAAAAATAAATAACTTCAATATTATTGTGTTAATGATACTTTTCAACACTTTTTTCTCTTTTCCTAAAAAATGTCCATCATCACTCTGGTGATATCATTCAAAACTATTTGGGTCTTGTAATTAAAAATAATAATCATTTCATTCTGCAAAATAGCCTGATGAATAATATAAAAAATCTGTTTTAATAATTATTTTTTAAAAGTGAAAGTTAGCTACAGTCATATACACAAATAATTTAAGACACATTGATAATGATATTACACCAGTTTTTAGCTTGGCTTTCAAAGGAAATGAGGATTATTTACAATTTATTATAATTATTATTTTCATTTACATCTTAATTTTCTGCATGCCGTTAATTTGCTAACTTCAATCTGATGCTTTCATATATTCCTTGTTATTTTAGAATGTTTTACCATATAGTATTCATATATAGGTTACGTCATACACTTTTTTGTATAAAATAAATCTGTCCTCTATGTCTCCATGAAGGAAAAAGAAGCGAAAATATTGAGATATTATATAGTGGTACAAAATGACAAAACTGTCAAGTGGATCTGAATGAAAATTTTGGTATCTCTTGAAGGAAGAATATTGGTCTCTGGAAACCTTCTTCCGGGGGGGGGGGGGCGAATGACAGCTTATATCTTTCCTATCAAATTCCCATGATATTCTTCTTTGAAAGTGTAGTATTATAAATAAGAGAAGATAAAATAATCTCATGAATAACCATTACTATATTGAATCCTGATTGGTAAAAAGTCCGAGGAAGATTTCGGTGACAGAGTTTCTTTTTTGATTTTCGTATTTCATGAAGTTGACGGAACGGAGAAATTGTTTCATCATTTCCCTACATCAAATGCATTTAAAATGCTCACTATACAACAGTTAATATACCTCATTCGCAAATGCAACTTTTAAGTAGTCTTTGCGTAAAGACAAAACTCAGTTATTCATATTCCTTTTTGTTGCTGCTGTCTCCTTTCCTATTATCGAGTTCCACGTATTACTGAGAATGGCACTTTCCGATTCATTTAATAAATTTCTGCCTCTTCTCATATAAATGCTTTCCAAATAATTCAGCTTCATTTTGTTTCTAGTTGTTGCAAGTAGTTTTACCTCTGTCCAGTTTATTGGATGGTTGGTGATATAGGAGTGATTTGAGATCGTTGATTGCTCAGGTCTTCCTAAACGTAGATAGTCTTTGTGATTATTTACTCTATCTTTCAGTCTTTTGATGGTCTTTCCTATGTATTTCATAGGGCAGTAATAACATTCCAAACTGTAGACACCTGGTTTTTCTATTGTTGGAATCCTATCTTTTTTAGTACTGATAATGTTGCCTATTCTTGGTGGTGGTATAAAAGTTGTGCCGATGTTGTATTATCTGAACACTTGAAATAAAGCTGTGGATAATTTTGGCACCAATGGAAGAGAGCAGAATTTTGCGGGTTTGGTATCTTCATGTTTTCTTTCCTTCAGAAGTGACGAAATGTTAATTCTGTGTTGGGTTGCTAAGTTTTGAATATGATTGATTTACTTTTCTTTTTCATTATCTTCTGAACAAACAAGTTTCGTTCTATCTATAAGATATCTGAATGCTGCTTTTTTCTGGCTTGTGCTATTTTGTGGTCAATAATCCATGATGTGGTAACACAGTGAAAGTTGACAGTGTTGCCTTGCCTATTGTTTGTAACTAAAGTGTTTATTTCAATATTTTTATAGAACAATAAGCAAAGATATCGGTCTGAAATTTTGCGAGTAACTATTTAAGATACTATTATTTTCTTTCTGCCAAGTTTCATTAATCTAGTTGATGCGGAAGGTACTGAGGCAGCGAATATATCAGCACCCCCTTGTATAGAGAAATAAGTTCACAGAGCATCATCCTTTCTTTGTTATTAATATACAGACTGAATAATAAAAAAATCTCCCTCGTAATCTGTTTTGTTCGTTTTAGATTACTTGCATTCTTCTGATTGTATCAATGTCTCCTCTTCAATGAGCGCATTAGCGCAATCACATATAATTATCGGGAGGTTATTTTAATAATGTAAATATCAATCAATATTTCTGAAATCATCTGTATTTTGCTTTGAAATTTATATAATTTTGTCGAAAAAAAGTAATTCAAAAATTCATTCTTTGCATAAATAATATTCAGCTTTTCTTCTCCTGTTTTAAATGTTTTTAATAATTTTCTGACATAATTCAACTCAAAATTAATCTTTTTTTAAAAGAAGAGAGCAATTTCTTGACTATTTAATTTAATCACTGTATTACATTCCCAATAAAGACCACATTGATCAGAAGTTGCTTTCAGCAGAAGTAGTACATATCTCTTATTTTTATATATAAAATCCAGGAATTAAAAAAATAATACATAGGGAATACGCCAAAGATTAAGTAAATATGTGTTTACTTCTTCATGATGACCCCACAAACACCTCATTGTTTTATTTTTCAACATACAACACATGTCAACCTAAATCATAAAGAAGGAAGGAACAATCACAAATGATGTGTTTTTTTAGAAATAAGAATTGAAAAGAAAACTTTATACGTTTCATATAGGTTATAATAGATAACTTATGTTACAAAAATGTAAAAGATTCAGATTCATCTTAGCAGCAATAATTGTTATAATCATCCAAAGTTTTCTCTTTGGTTCCATAAGTCACCTTGTAAACTTATAAATGTCACCTCTTTATGCTATAACAAATATATATCCATAAATATATACAGTAGGCAGCATATTATTTTTAGACAAGGAAATTATTAATTTATTTCAATTTATATCACAGGCTCAATAAACTTTTTTTAATTTAGACTTCAGTCTTTAAAATTCACAGTTTAATGGTTTATTATGAAACTTTGCGTTGTTAAAGTTTTTCAGTTAACGGTACTGTTATTTAAGAACTAATCCTGTATATGAAATATTTATCCTGCATAGAAGTACTAATTTGTTTAGAATATAGCTCTATACATAGAAAGACATTCGTATAATAGAAAGCAGCAGAATAATTCCTTTCTGATTGATTGCTGAGAATGAAGAAAATTTACAAATAATAAAAAATTTACAAAATAAGTGAAAACAACTTTATACGACAAATTGTGAGATAGTAGGCCTACACATTGTCATTTCCTGTAAAGGTGTTTTCTTTGAATAAGTGGTAGATATAATATGAATGAGTGGTAGATATAATATAATCTCTCAAATAAAATGACATGGTATAGACTGAGTGAATACGAATAAAATAATCCCTACTATTATGTTATCGAATGTATATTTAGACATATGTTTTATTTAGACAAGCTTTATATGTTTCCTTCTTACCTTATTCCCAAAGGATTTATAATTTATTATATCTCAAATTAATTCTGACACAGTATTTAGGAAACGTGTTCCTTGAAAATACATAGTCTTCATAATCAAAATATATAGAATTGAGTATTATTTACTCTAATATTTTCTCACGCAGATGGGTGAAGGCTCATTATGTTTATAGTCATCGAATATTCACTTAACCAATAAACTGTACTTATACGCGGTGACACATGTAGTACAACGTATCTCTAATAAATATAAAAAATGTTGGAAAACATAATAACAATGATTGTATAATCCTATAATGAAAAAGAGATAGTTAAGACACTGGGCATTATCTGAAGTTAGTCCCATAATTATAAGAGTATAACGTGAAACCTTCAAAGTGTTTCCATATAATAATATTTTAAATTACATCTTACATTCACTTATATGATATATTTCTTATCTTCACTACATATGTTTATTCCTCTTAATTCATTCAACTGTATTGTTAGAATTTAGTTTCTTCCTCGTTGTTATCAGTTTTTTTTTTTCGTTATCCTTCCTGAATATTGTTTTATACAGTTCTGTAAATTATAATAAAAACTTGCTATCTGGTATGATGCTGTTCAGAGGGTAGTTCGAAGTTGCACAATTCGTCGATCAGCATTGAGATGAGGGGACTATGTAATATATAAAAATCATTTTCCAAAAATATTTTTAATATTAAAAAATGGAAGGATACTTTTTCTCCACTTTACAACCAGTGTCATTGACATTCCATATGTTATCCAAACAAAAAAGAAACTGGCCATTTTTTTACGAGGGCATTGTTGAAAGTTTCTAGATACTCGCAAACTGAGAATCGCTACGACTTCCGGGATAGCTCATTTGAAAGCGCATGTTTTTATCACTGTACACCTGAAAAGTCAAGTCTCCATCTCCGTTGGATCAGTTTGCGTAACACAATATGTTTAATGAAATCGGGGTATCGGGGATAAAGCTTGAAAAATGTCATTTAGGAAGGTGACATTCTACGATATCTGGAACTGTTAAAACAAATTTTTGAGATATGAAACTTTTGTAACATCAATAGATATTACAGTTCTATATTATGGAATTGATTTAATGAATTTAGAGTATTCTTTAAAAAATTCAATACGAATTACTGTCTGTAGCAAGGTGTATTGAAATCACGCATAAAAACATGGGTTTTAAGAAAAGTCGGATGGATAAAAAATTGTCTCTGATCTTAGAGATAGATAAAACCTTGTACTCGTACTTTAGATCGGCAATATCAAAAATCATATTTATGTACAACTTCAACTCACCAAAATGTCTAAACCATAAATACACTACCACTTTATTGAGTATTGAAAAGTTTGCATCATGTCTTTCTCTGTAAAACTACATTAAAATCACTTTAGAGAAGATTCCACACGGATTTCAAATTAAAAAATCAGTTCAAGGTGTCGTCTTGTAATAAATAAAGATACTATCAATGTTCCATGACAGCAAAATAATAATAAATTGGTAAATCATCCTTTGAAATAATTAATCTTTACAGTGATTTTGCGTAATATAATGTGCTATAAAAACTGATCCACTAGGGATGGAGACTTGATTTTTCTCAGATATAAAATGATAACAACGTGAACTTTCAAATGACCCATCTAGGAAGTACGTGTGATGCTCGATATGAGAGTATCCGGAATGGCCTTCGTACAAACGTTATTTAGAAAAGTAATTCAAACTTATAAATTCAGAAGCTTGAGAAGAAGAAAATACCTAAACTTCCTCAATACGTGCAATCCTGTGAATTTCAAATTTATAAACTTTGATTTCCATTCGTAATAGAGCTAAAATTCAAAAGATGACTGCAATATTGTTAATATTAGTGAATATATTTTTGTATCCTTACCTGTGGTATTTTGAAAAGTCTTAGTAGATTTGCCACTTGAATAGAAGTAACTGAAGATGAAGCTCCTACTACACCAGCAATCACTTTTTGACGGATCGGTGGAGATGATCCATCTGGACAGAGAGATTCACCAGCGTCAATATTACTAATGGAACCTATGAGAAAAGAGACACTCTTCAAAATGATATACCAACATCAACAAACATATATTATATCATCATACACACAAAATAAAATAAGACGCATCCTACAACTATTTGCTATTTCTTACGAGTGGTTGAAAAAAAAATGGTTTCAACGTCGACACATATCCAAAGGAAATGATACTTTTAAGTAAAGAGTACTTAAAGAGTAGTTTGTTTAATCACATCCAATAACGAACATCAATATTTGTTCAATAAGGAAGTACGGATAATACAAGAATAATATACAATAAAACACACTGTGAACGCTGATGATATGCATATCATAAGGGAATATAATATAATATACATCATGTAAAGAAATATCAATGATTGTATTTGTTAAAGGAAAAGTTTTGGAGAAATTTAAAGTTAACAGATTTTAAATTGTCGTGGTAAATGTCAAATTTAGTGTCTGAGTATAAATCTAAAATATTTACATGTCGCATGGCTCTTGTGGGTATACTAAAATCGTGATAGTTTTAAGTATTTATGGGAAGTTGAAATTTCTGAGGTTTCCGGAGGTTATACGAGGTGGAATATACATAATTATTAATGCAATTTAAAACATAGATGTATCTTGTCTTGCTACATACTGGTCCTGATACTCTAGAACCAATATTGCTCATAGACATCAGAAATTTCTTTGAAACTAAATCTCAAAAGCACTGGCGGGCTTGCTTGATTTTAGGGTACTTACTTAAACATAACTGATTTTGATAAAGATGGGGTTTTTGGAAAACTGAGGTTTTTTTCCTATAAAAAAAGGTTCAGACAACTTTTTCAATTTCTTCTTCTTTATTTTTGATGTATTTTATCTGTAAAGTTAGTAGGTTCATGACCACAGCAATCTGTATTTTGTAACCTACTAAGTTCATAGGCGAAATTCGTCAAAAAGTAAGAGGAAATTGAAAAAGTTGTCTGAAACTTTTTTGTAGGAAAATACCCCAGCTTTCCAAAGCTCAGTTAAGGTTAAGTACCCGAAAATCGAACAAGCCCGCCAGCGTTTTTGAGATTTAGTCTCATAGAAATGTCTTATGTCTGGGAGCAATACTGGTCCTATAGAGTATCAGGACCACTATAAAGCAAGACAAGGGCGTAGCTCGCAGAGGTGGCAAGGTTGGAATCTACCTACTCATTAGGTTTCGAAAATTAAAATAAAGTTAAGTACCGGTATATACAGAGAAATGAAGCTAAAAATAATAAAAACTCAAAAATATAAGGTAAATGAGACCAAATTTTAAAATATATTTGTAAAAATGGTCTGGAATGGGGAGTTTATACCCATTAAAAAAATTCTACGCTCGCGACAACCATAATGCTGGCGCTTCGCGGAGGATTTCCAACGATATTGGCAATAATATAGGACTCTTGCCTTTCCATTAGAAATGGTCTGGCTACGCCTGTGATTTAAAATATCAGGATAGTAAGTGCTGCCTGGTAATAATTTATATACGAAAACTATCTGGTTTTTTTATCATAAGATTACAAAAAAAGGTGCATGAGTTTATGAAATCAGCTTGATGCTATTCTATATTGTTTTTGAAACAATAATTTGATAAAATGTCTTTGTATATTCTCAAGGAATTTTATATGATTGTATTAAAGTGGTTACTAGATAATAGAAGCGTACATTAAGGGAGGTGCAACCATAGAGATTTGTATAGTTGTACTAGAGATTAGGTAAAGTAGGAACAAAGGCGTTTTATGAACCTTACCATGCGACGATGACCTTTCTTTACCGTTTGGAAGTAATGATTTCGAAAGGAAATATCAGCCGAGAGCAATATCCCCAGATCTTTAACTTCCGATGCGCGTGATATTGTTTTATTATTTAATGAACAACTGTAGAACAATGGATTTCTTGATTTCGAATATGTAATAACTGCGCATTTTTTGTCACACTCCTGGAGCTTATCGATATAGTTTTGCATAGTTGGTAATCGTTTAGAGAGTCAATCTTTTTCATTATTTTAAGATCATCTGCAAAAAAGAGAGTTATAAGTCTTTATTATTTTCATTTCATGGCGTAACTCCATCTTTCCACGTACAATCTGGATATGAGAGCCAAGAGAGGAAGCAGGACTTTTCATATAAGCTGACAGTATTAATTAACGTTCATTCCATCATATACTATATAAGCTCTCTCCATATCTTTGTTTAATAGAGAAGAGAAATGTCAACAGCGCATAGTGTGTTTACATTTTATTTGTGAAGGTTAGAACCCATTTTGCTTCTCCATATTTCTAGAGCAACGGAAGTAAAGTTTGATGAAGGCGATGTTCCACTCTGTGACAATAGTACAACCATCCATCAACTGTCATTGAAACAGAATATTTCTATTGTTAAAGAAATAAGCATTTGCAAAGTTTGCAAGAAGGAAAGGAAGGAAGGAGACAAATAATACAATATTCTGATTTATGAATGAAAAATATATATTTGTCTCTGCAAGATTGATTTTTTTTTGTAAACTAAAGACTACTCTCGAAACAACGGTTTTTTCTCAATTATTTATTCTTTTAGATTGCAATAATGTTTCAAAAAGCGTTTGTTCTAACAATATTTTCAAATAAGTCATAAATTAGTGAATGTTAACATTTTGTAAACAATTTTTAAACCCCGGATTTACTTTTTCAACACTCGTTCAAGACATTCATGAAATGACAACTTTTGTAAATAAAAAGAAAGAAAAAATCTACGAATTAAATGCATATAATACTGAAGTGGTCTTAAATACAACACTTTTTCTGTAATGTGATTGAATGTGTTCTCTTGTTTTTTTTTTTTTTCGAAAGCATATAATTATGGTTTAAAGATAGCTCACTTTGCATTACGGTAACAACTGTACAACCGTGCAAGTAAAATAAATGACAATTGAAGTAATGCTTCTAATATTGTGAAAGGTAAAAATATTTATAATGTACTTAAATTATTATTAAACAGATACTGTTCTTTCTTACAGACCAATTCAATACAAAATACTGTTTGGGTTGATTTCTCGAATTATTATCCCCATTTAAACGTAAACCAATTTATGGCATTACCTAAATAATCAAATCTTTTTATTTTATTTTATATGTTTTGATGAATAATGATAAACAATTGTGTATTCCATATAAATAACGACATCAGTGTGACGTAATTAAGTCTTTCGAATATTCGAAAGTAATATTTTATTTTACTTAAAATAAATTTGGTTAAATTGTTAAACAAGTAGAATTAAATGTTGTAACGTTGACATAAAGATGCCAACTTATTTATAAAAACTTACCCTTCAATTCCCGAATTGTGTTTTGATTGGTTATTATTTCTGAATATTCTACGCATAATTTCGCACAATAATATTATATATTAATACTGCAGATACCTATAATATTACATATTAATGCTGCAGATACTGATAATATTACATATTAATACTGCAGATACTGATATAGCCAAATAATAGTTTTATTTTAGTGATTTTTTGCTGGTCAGAAAAGCAGACATAAGATTTGTTTATTATATGTATTACCGCTACCTTATTCGCATTATTAAAATTCCAAATGTATAATAATCTTTGGAGTAAGAATGAAATCACTATTCTATTTATAATAAGTATATGTAATATGGCTTCCAATAGGTATCACCAACAGTTACCGAATTTATTGACTCGATATTCTTCGAATTTTATAAGTGAGTAATTTTATGTCGAATTTACAAAAGTTTTATTTGTTTATTTGATCTTTCACAGAACAACAGGCATAAGCCCAATTACAGCTTTGTGATATATTACAAAATTAATACAATTTTAAGATAAAGGACAGAGACATAATAAAAGGTAATCTGTTAGTAACAGCGCTCGAATTTCCCAGTGGTCTGCTGGTCACAGTCTAGTGACTTTACATTTTGACCAGTAGAATTGAATTT
>JAQIWE010001366.1:0-16129 GCA_034698565.1 Campodea plusiochaeta
GTGCACGCATAGCAGGTATTTCCTATACATTTCTCGACATTTCTGTAGAAAACTGAAGATTGAATAACATTACAGCAAATAGCTGAAAATGTTTTTTGCTTCTCCTGAAAAATTTGGATTCATGCATATAGCAGATATTGTACTGGAGACGACGTTATTTTAACTAAAAAAAATCACAATTTCCTCTCCACAACTCTCACCAATAACAGGGACTTTTCAATCTAATTGTTTTTCCTTAAAAATATTAAAAGTACCAGGAATGTTTTGGTAGAAAATGTATAGTCATAATCCCTAAAGAAGCAGTAGCACTTTCAATTTTTAAAAACAATGCTTTCAGGATGCCAAATTTGAATGAAAAATAAAGTAGCATAGAAAACAATATTCAAATTGGTAATGAAGTGCACATTCAATATTTACATCTGTAAATCGCATTAACAATGTGGCAAGCTAAACTTGTCACTGCCAGATCCGAATTCCTGTAAGATGAATTTTAAAATATTCTATAACATATATCACAAATTGTCGTATATAAGATGAAGTATTCAAATATCCCACGAAAACCGTAAAACTCCTCTCGAAAAGTCGTTCTCCTCTTTGATGGCATTCAACCCAGCGAGCTTTTCATCTGATATACTGCACATAGGAGTATATATAAAAAGTGAAGGAAATATTTTTCGTCTATATTTTCCATTGGCGGTGTGTGTAAGGGTGTTTTGTAAATTAAGATGTCACTTTTGATTTATTTCATCGCCATGCAGTAAGAGAGAGAGGTTGTTGCTAAAGAGAGAAAGAGAAAAAAGGGATTTTCCATTACACGAGGATGAAGAGATTTTGGCGACACGAGAATGGGTTTTCATTGATGGAGTATATAAACGGAGTGTTGGTGGTTTTCTATACTTTAGACATAGAAAAACAATAGAAAAAATACATCAGTCAGGTACATCTGAATCAACAACTACCTGTTCTGATTGTCTTATTGAAGGTAACCGTAAAATGAAGAATTTCCTCTAGCTACTGTTGTAAGCAACAGTTGAAACTGATTATGATGTAGCTATGTATACTGCTGATGTATTTTAAACAATTAAATAATAAGTAAAGTCTTTTCTGTATTGACATCAGCTTTCTTAAGCGTACTATTTAACTTCTTGCCCATCTTTATTTTTTTTCCACGATTTAGTAATGTTTAAAATTTTGACATAATAGTTAATAGAGGTAGCAAGTTTTGTATTTATTACAGATCACAAGCAATTTATACTGTTATAACTTGTTTCAGTATCATTTCTGTGAGCGATATTTTTTTCATATTTATTTATAAGAGAATAATTAAATTTTCAGTAATAAAATCATGAATTGATCGAATTCAAAGTAACCATGATGGGGGCTGGGGATCCAGAGTGATGTGTATGGCCATTAAATTTTAAATGTCAGAGGTTTCTGATTGGAAATTTCTGTACTCCAACTCTCCAACTCCAGATTTACAGTTAAACTTTAACTGCAAATCTGGAGCTGGAGTTTACTTTAACTGTTAAAGTCTTTCTCAAAAGCTTATCTTGTTAAAATACCTTTTCCGAGATGAGAAAGAGTTTCCTAATTGTATATGTCATATTTTTACTGATGAGAAGATCATCATTATTTTCCATTAATTTGCGACTTATCTACAGCTTCAGAAATTTCTATTTGCTTTAAACGATAATTTCATTTGAAGTTCGTAATGTGTATACAACATTGCCATCTCTATATTCCTCTTTGTTGTTGAAATGACCAGCTTGTAAACGGACAAAGAAATGATGTGTTGATAGTATCTTACCAGCCATGGATATAGCAACTAGGTCTTTTTTGAAATTTTGATTGGGAAAATCAAACTTTAAATTTTTTGAAGTTTCTTATTGCAGTGGAAAAGCAAATTTACAATGTATGAATAGGAAAGTATCTTTCTCTTTGTTATCAGTAAAACCAGAATGCGATAGCTCCATCATGGCAAAACTGATTTGCAGTTTTTGTCATTGCTGTTCCTAATCATCAAATAATATCGTATAAAGTGATGAATATTTAGGAAGATTGAACATTAGTACATCTAAACAACGAAAAGGTTGTATTTACAATTACTGATTCTAGAGAACAATGTTCTTATGGTCCCAGCAGATTTTGAAATTCCTCACATTTAAGCAAGCCGCTATAATACTTCTCTCATATGTGTATCTTAGTATAAATAATATTCACGATTTTAAACCCTCAAATATTGTACTGTCATTTTACGGATACTTTCATGGAGAAAATTTTGGAACTGACTGGTACCAAAAGATTCTCCATGAAAGTGTCTGACAGTATTAAAATGGCGGTACCAATTTTTACTGTATGAAATTGTATCAAATTATAAACTAAAAATTTCTCTCGAAAACCTCTTCTTCTTACCCCAAATTGATCTCCCGTTCCTCCTTCCCCTTCATGCGAACCCAGCTTCTCCGTTGTGCCTGGTTGTCATCGAATCCATTTCCTGCCTACTTGGTTGGACTACTCAGACCATCACATGGAGCTTTCAATGAGAATATCCACTCAATTGGAAGAACATTGATGATGGATGAAACTCAAATATTGGGGATGGACTTTTATATTATTATTAGCAACACCAGCAGCAGGGGATATAATGTAATGTTTATTAACTTACAGTATTATTGCAGAAGGGAGAGGGATTGATTTTACGCGGATTAAGTAGGGCGCCTTGAAGGATGTCTTTTTATTCGACTTTGGAGGAGGTTTTTTTTTTCGATTTTTGTTGTGAAATAATTTAATGAACTATTGAAAATATAATGTTTCCCGGAGATAAAGTTCTAAATATCATTGAGGAATGTAAATTATTCATACTCACACAAGGTAAACAAAAAGTAGATGTTTTTTTAGATAAAGAAAGTTCCATGCGAACATGACAGTACATCATTCTAAATTTGTTACAGTACTAAATAGTTTTCTAAAATGGAAAGAAAACTTGTGCCCTTTTCGATTAACTTACCAGAAATGTATCATCATAATTATATCATCCATGTAACTTTCATACATTTCAAAAACATAGTTCTGTTTTATTCAATCATAATACATTGGTAAAGAAAATTGACTCTGCAAATTTGATTCCAAAAATATTTCCTAGGTCTCCAGTATACATTGAAATAAAGATAGACAAATTCTACAAATTACTATAGTTTTATTTAACATTCAAAACATGCAGCTCTATTGGATGGTGGGACACCCTACTAGGACCTATCACAATGTTGTAGTACGATAAAATAGTTTTAAGGAATGGTTAGGCATATTTGTTTAATGGTTTATTATATTTTTCACTTTTTCAAATATTCATATAAATACAGTATATTTGACAAAATGAATGTACATTATCCAATATTCCTTATCGTTATTTTCCATATTCTATCTATATAATTACAAACTTCTGTATACTGAATAATTTATTAACAGAAAACTTTTAACTTATATACAAAAGATATTATCTTATAAAGATACTCAAACTTTATAAAACAATAGTTTCGCATACAGTGTATAGATATACTTCGTGCAGAATAAGAACAGTACCAAATCAGTATTCATAACGCGGAGTATAAAACTGCGAAACTGGAAACTTTCATGCAGTTTTGTGCAAATGAGCCCATATATTAATATAGCACTACATGCATATATACCTAACACAGTTATTATATTAACAAAAAGGTTTTCTCTGCCTTGTGTTTTAAACAGTTAAAATAATTGTTATTACCGCTGTAATCTCTCGCTTTTTGTCATTCGTAATATCTATATTAAAATTCGCCCCCGAAGGAAAAGGTTGTATGAAAGTTTATAAGACTCTGTTGAAGTTTAAAGTTATGTAGTTTCTCAGCGAGTTGACTTTCATAAGTCTTCTTAACGATCTTACCACTTTTGTTTGAGAGTAGAAAATGCGAAGGGAAATTTTGAAGTAAGTTTGAAGATGACTGCTTTTGGGGAGTTGATATTTGCAGTGAAATTTTCTTGAAATTGATTGCTTGAATAAGATTTTTACTGCTTCTTTTGTTGTCTTATCTGTCCAGGATGTTGGCTAATGTCATGGATATACTTTTAACTCCTCTGATGATACGAGGGCTAGTCAAGAAAGAATGAGACTGACCGTATTTCTCGAAATCTACCAAAGATAGAGCTCTATGAGTGGAAAATTCAGAAAGAGCATGTCTTTTTACATAAACTAACCAAGTTCGAACATCTTGGCACCTGTAGTATAGCTGTACCAGCTCTTTGAACTAAGTGACCTTCATTATCGCTTACCACCTCAACGGAGTCAATATGAGATGAGCTCAAATGCAGCAACATACGTAAAACAATCACGGAAATCTGAAGCACACTATACAAGTCACTTTAAAAGTGCTGACTTGTCTCCCCAAACACAGCAGGAAAATGAAAGAATGGTCAATTTCGCCAATAAAAGTGGTGGTGTTTACCTTATTTTGTTAATAGGGCCTGTAGTATACTAACATGCTGTTATTTGACGCACTATAGTAACTGGTGTATGTTATATATAATAAGATCAGTCTCATTCTTTCCTGACTAGTCATCGTATTTTGAACAATTTTCTGAAATCTTCCATCCACAACTTTCGTCTTCCACCTAGTCTTCCTATACCCCTCCTACGCTACTTTCTCTAGCAGATTATTCCATAGCCTTTCTAATTTCTCATTATTGTGACCTCTCTTTATTGTGTTAATCACTTCCAATTTTTTTCCTTTAATATTTTTAATCGGTTTTTGCTTTACCTATGAAGTAAGTACGATAGTCAATTACTCAATAAAGTTTGAAATATTTCTCAAACAAAATGATTTTATATTTTACGTAATAATAATGTTTTGCAAACAAAACTGACATTCTCATCAGTAACTGAAGCGAATTAGGTATAGTCTGTATCCCAGTGATTAGCTGATATAGTTTATTTCATAACATGCAGATATAGACTCCAGAATAATTATTTCTGGTACTTGAATGATAATATCATGTGAGACAATTCCTGAGGATATTATGGGACGTCGGAACGTCTGGACCACAAGTAACGAGTATGCGACGAATTGACTGGAAGTTCAGTTCCTGGTGGTCCTGTCAAAATAAAAATTCTAATCAAGCTTGGTGATTTGTACAGTTTGCTGATGATCTTATTTGATAGCCCAATTGAAATTATTCAATAAACCTAATAGTTTTTCAACGTGTCAGATTATTAATTCTTTAGTTTTTTACCCAACATTATCAAAAATACACATGATATAGTATTGTCTTAATTGATTACATATATTTTTGGGATTCTGGAATCTGTATGCTTAACAGGAACAGAAAGATGCTTAGTTTTTTAAACCTTCTGATATACGAGCGAAAGCATATACGTATAGGCCTATATCTTAAATTATTTATGCTCATTCAATTAAAATAAAATAATGATACGTCATATCTCATATATTCGAATCAATATTCATCCCTGGCCGTGATTTAATAAACAGGTTTACTAAACTGCTGTTTTTATTGGCCTGAAGATACTATATACTGTGAATATACTGAAGATACTGTAACCATATAACGTCCACGAAGAGAAAAGATCGCACTATGAACCGGTTGTACCATATTTTCAAGAGAAATACCAACTTGAAGATATTGAAGTAATAGGATTATATTTCGGATCCAGAGGAACTATAACCAATTTCTTTATTGAACATTTTATCAAGAAGTTTCAGATACCAAAACGCATAATTGAAGAAGTATAGCTCTATCTGTTCTACGATATTCCGTACACATACTAAAAAACCACTTATATCAACAGGAAAAGAATATTTGACTTCAATACTAAAATAATCCAACTTTAATATACTGTAAATATTGCCATTGTTATACTGAGTCATCATGCTATTTGTAATGTCAAACATGTTGTTAATAAACATTTTTATATATTTTTTGTATCATAAGTTACATAGATTTCAATCATTACCACTGTTAAAATCGTCACAATTCAATAGATAAATTTCATTTTTCACACATCCCTTTACTTCAATAATATTACCATTATATCTAATGGTATGAACATTTTTATGTTAGCACACACTTTCCCATTTACTTGTCTCCCATCAACATATTATAATAAGCTTAAAAATAAACTTCTATATATTTTTATAATTGCCCGTCCTCTTTTATATTTCATTCTTGATGGTCTCTCTTAGCCCTGCACTGCTGCTGGAAGAGTAGAATAGAAACTAATGCATTTGCTGTGTTGGTATGGAGTGTTACATTACAATATTACTTTGCCCCCTCGTGGTTGTGACCCAGAGGACCAGGGGTCAGCAGTTTCTCACTTAACATGGGATTGTTAGGTCGTTATTTTGACATGGTTAGATCAAAATAAAGTCAGGCCAAGTCTTTTTTCATATACAAGCCAATTATGTAACCTGAAATTCATGTGGAAGGGTCACTCTTTTTACTCAGTCAATGAACCAATTTTTTTAGCAGACTTGCTGATATAAAATTTCAAATTTGGGTTTTTGTTATTGCTCCTGTAGCAGCTTCATTGATTCATATAAAAAGTTTCGATTTCATTATTAAATTTTTAATTTGAAGTTTTTTTTCTACAAATTGACCTACCTTAACTTTAGTTTAATTTTCATACAAAAGAAATTTATTAACTCCCCTGTTTTATATCACTCGTTTCTTTTTCTTAAACCACTCATTTTGTAATGTCTTGTCGAAAACAAAATAATATTATTCTTTTCGCAAATAAAAGTGGTCTGGAGGGTATTATGAATGCTAGAGTGCTATTAGGTTTGGTAAATTTTATTCACTAATTTAATGTCTTTTCACTTAAAAAATGGTAGAAAGCAGCATATTTAAAAAAATCTTGCAAATGAAATGTAGCTTATTTGGCTATAAGACTTAACTATTGCGAGGCGATCCCACCTTTGCCCATACTTTTCCTCTATTCTTTCTTTTAAGGATTTTAAACCTTTCTCACATTAAGTAGATTAGATAAGAGTCTTCTACTTACTTCTTTTACGACTCTGTGACATTGTCAGTTCCTCTTTTAATATTCCGTTTCCCCTTTTCAAAGCATATTACACGACACAATGGAATCTCTAAAGAACGTTGAGTTTATTTATATAACAATAAAGTAATGTTGGTTCGTTTATAATACATATAATGGTTATATATATAGTGCATCACGATTCAACTATCCTGATATTTGCACTCCTACAAATTTGGAAGATAAACATGTAATCAATGAAAAATATATTGGTAAAGAGGAAACCATACTGTACTCTTACAAGAAAATTTTAGCAGGATGATGTTTCTTTATAATTTTTGAACTAATACCAAATTTCCAAAGTAACCTTTATAGTTTACATGAAACTATACGAAAGCGTTAGATCCCCTAAAATGAATTTTATTACAAAGAAACTTTATTAAGGAAACAGGAAGGCTCAATAAATCACAATAGAACATTTAAAGTAGGTGCACAATCGAACATTTAAAATAAGGTGATCTGTTAGTAATCTGAGAAATCTCTCAGTGATCAGTTTCCTATATCTGACATTAGTATGTTGTATCATATAAGTTATATGCGAATGGAAGCGAAATAACTTGATGAATTCTCGTAAGTAAACCTTGAAGAAACTGATGTTTGCGAATGGAGTTTCTTACGTGCAAATCTTTGAACTCTTTACTAGCCTCGGTCTCGTCCTGGTTTGATGAGCAGAGGCACAGACACTATTGGATCGATTCTAGAAGGCTCGATAATCCCTTGTATTCGAAAAGGTTGACTCGATTCATTTAAAAGTTCTTCATGGGTAGATTCTTGTTCCAGTTAAATTCTCGACCCGAGCCGCTCTGGACAGACTCGTCACAAGACTATGTATAGCATTAAAAATTGACTATCGAATGTATTTTTTACAGTAATTTATTATCTTGGACTTCTGCTGTGTATATGAACGATTTTGAATGTTTATAAAAATGAGTTTAAAATATTCAGTTTTTCCAGCATTCTTCTGCTGTACTTATTGTGCGATATAAAATATCTTAACTTTCGACAACAGGAAAAACAGGAGGGAAATCCACTTTGATTATAGCCTTAGAAAAAAAATAAAGGGTGAAATGGAAAAAATAGTATATGAGGTAAATGTGGTAAAAGAGTGTAGTTGAACAAGACAAGAAGCATGGACACATTTACATATTACAGTAAAGTAATAATAGTAAAGTAAAAATACGACAAAAATCTGGCTAAAGTTTAACTAATTGCAAACACAACTAATTTTTTCATTAATATGTTCAGAAAAGAGAGGAGAATAACATATCAAAAATCCTCTTGGCGGACCACCCTCAAAATTCAAGAGGGCGGCTTCAAAATACGCTTTTTTCGATATAACCGGAAAACGGTTATCCGCATGAAGTTTTTGTAAATCACCTATTTTTAGAACTCGTAACTCTAAATCCAACACTGAAAACCCCGTCCTTTTATGCCTTATGGTAACAAAGTTATGATATTTTTAATCACAGTTTATATAAGAATGCCTGTTATTGACTATCTATTGAGAATCATATTATTTCAAGTGTTTTTCCTCTGCGGATGCTACAGAGTTTGTTCCATTTATTTCAAATTTCAAATTATAATAGAAAGAAATACCTTTTAGACAATAATCCAGTCACGATAGTTCAATTCAATCAAAATATTTTCTTTCATTAAAATCCCAAAATTTAAATTTGTACACTTTTGTATATATGAATAAGCACTTTTTAGGAAATAAAAATATTGCGATTAATTTGAATCTTTGTGATCTACCTATTGTCTATAAGATGTTTCTTTCTATCATAATTCCAAATTTGAAATAAATCAGATAACAGGTCCAGAATCCTCAGAGTAAAAACACTTGAAATATGATGTTTTCAATAGAAAGGCCATAATATCATGCATTCTTATATGAACTGGGATTAAAAATACCATAACTTTGTTACTAAAAGGCATAAAAGGACGGGGTTTTCAGTGTTGGATTTAGAATTACGAGTTCTAAAAATAAGTAGTTTACAAAAATTTCATACGGCCAACCGCTTTCTTGTCATATCGAAAAAAGCGTATTTTGAAGCCGCTATCTTGAAATTTCAGGGTGTTCCGCCAGGAGGATTTTCGATATGTTATTCTACTCTCTTTATGGACATATCAGCGAAAAAATCAGTTGTGTTGCAATTAGTTCCAGGTAAAATGCTATTTTTACTGTACTGTAATGCCTCTTCTTAAAAAGTCGACAGTATTCTAAATAACAATAAGATAACAAAAGTAGTAAACATATCAACTTTTCATTTCCAAAGATCACAGCTATGCTCACAACAAAACAAATCCCTTTAGGAAATCACCATTTTAGCAACCCTGGCGTTGCACAATAAAAGTCTCTCGAAAAGATGCATGTTTTATCAATTGATCTGGTGGAGCGAATACTATAGTGTAGTGTGAATACACATAAAATGTAAATTGTATTCAACCAATCCAATTACAGGATTCACAAGATACAAAGGACTGCGGTGAGGAAATGTTCTGTGACGAGCATTTCCATTGGCGGGAGCAGAGGAAGGTTATACTGAACAGAGAAGTTCTGAAAAAGTCTTAGTTCAGAAAAGTTGTTGCACGATTTGTGATTTTGTGCATACTGTATAACATCTATGGAAAGTTATTTTAAATTTTTAGTACATTTTGAATTTCAGGAATAGTTTAATAAACCACAAAATGAAAATCATAGACTTTTTTAATTGTTATTATCTTTCTTAGAAGACAAGTAAAAATATATTTTTGGTGAACAGAAGCGATCTCGATGCTCCCTTGTCTCCATATCCCCAACACTAATTTAATCTGAGATATTATCACTTTCATACTTACTTGTTGTTTCTGCTTTTTGATATGTTTAAGACGCTCATATAGATACTGACAGTTTCATAACGAAATCTGCCACAGTTATTTAAGTTTCGTTGCTAAGTTTTGCGACAAATAAATCTGACCCCCTTTCAGTCACTGTTAAATTTTCAAACATGGGTTGGACTAATTTTCAGTCAGTTAGGATATTAGTTATTTGCAATAGTTGTTTAAATTGATTACGTTATGTCTTTGATTTTTAAATTAATATTGCGAGAATTGCCAATATTTCCTTTGAAATTTCCTTTGAATTAACTGAAAAAAACTCACTATACTTCAATTATAATGTTCTAGGCATACTTTTATTAGTTGTGTAGACTAAAAAGTTCTCAACATTGAATAACTATATTACAAACGAACTAAAACGTATATCTCAAAAATACATTATATATTAACAGAGAATTATCTCGATATTCTTTGAAGTTTCTATAGATAAGAATGAAAGAGGGTGGTCAATTTCATTTTTCCTAAAATATAGCGACGAAGGTTAAAATCGCTTATGGAACTATTAATATCTTAGATCAATCATTAGTTTAAAACGTACCAATAGTAAAATGGCCAAATGTATGAAAATGACTGAAAAGTAACAAAATCTGAGATACAATAGTATCAATAGCTATATATAGTTAAAATAATCATTTGATCACACAAAAGAAGCAAACAACTATCGGATATCATTGACCGCATCTTTACATCCCAAACCACCCCCGGCCCTCCCCTCTTCTTTCGCCACTGTTTGTAATCATGAGTGTCGGGAAGGGAGGGGTGATATGCATTTATTGCTTGCAGTGTTTACACCAACTTCTAACTGTACAACTTAACAAGCCACTTACCATATAATACTATCTTTTAAGGAGAATACCTACAAATGAAAGAAACGGTTATACACAAAACAATAGTGGGCAAAGTTAGGGTAGTTACTATAAGAAGTAATTTGCTGAATTTAATTAACTGCTATTCATTCCAGTAGCATTGGTAACCTTTCTATTTCGAAAGTATATAATGATATTTTCTAAAGGAGTTATAAATATTTTCTAATATTCTGCATCTCAAAAAAGAATACGCTTTACAAGTTAGGGGCTTCACAAGTATTGTCCAGGTTTCTAATATTTATTTTAAATCTCTTTATAAAATGAAAATGAAATACTACATTGATAGTGAACATCTGTAGTTTTTAATAGTATTATCAATATCAACTGACTGACAATTTTGCTCGCTTGTGGCGATGAAGAAGTAAATTATGATACTGTTCTGCAATTACTGTATTATTCTAGTAAATACCGATACGTTTTCTGTTGCTGGAGTTGCTTTGACGGAAAAGAAAGTTTCAGTTTCCTATTCTTCTTTACGGAAGAAACTTAAAAAAGAAAACAAAAAGCAATGGACAATCACTTCTAAAAGATATATATCTTACCGAATTATTCGAATTCATTTATTTTACCTTCTTACAGGCGTCTTACATTTGTGTCTTTTAGATTGCTCAACTCTGTGAAACCTTGCTCGATGAAGAGCAACAGCTAGTTGTTGATGGAATGAATAACCCGGGATAACCTTTTAGATAATAGTTTACGCGTATAATTATGTTCAGTTCAGTAGGAATGTAGCTTCGTACAACAGTGCTGCAAACTCGTGCAAACTAAAACTCTTTATATAATTTGATCCTTCGGAAACATAGACTCAGCGTTATATCCTTTTCATATATACGTCTGGTTTTCTTACATTTCTTTTAATTAAAGAAAACTATGAATAATAATCTCGTGAATTTAAAAACTCTGAAACCTTTTTCTGCTTGGCTAAAAATAACTCATTTTTATTTGTGTATTTTTCCTCATCATGGAGCGGAACGGTACTATTTAATCTCCCATTTTCTGTACCCGGTCGTTATTTGCTTGCCAAAAACCAAACAGGAATAATAGCGTAGGGAGAAAATTATACTATTAGAACACAAAATTTGTTGTTGGTTGTTCTTTATTGTCTTTTTGTGCCATCGAATTAGAACGAACAAGAGTTATTTGACAAATGGTGGGTAGATGAAATAAACAAGTGAAACAGGATGATGTTGTCGGGATTTCGAGGGAAATGGATTTTGTGAAAACTGTTTAGAAGAGTTTGCTTTTCGGGATTTGGATGTGAATAAGTTAAAGAGAAATACTGCAAATAGGAATAGAAAAGTAGCGGTTTTTGTTGTATTATATGATAAAAATCTAATTCGAAAATTGCGTTACAGTTTATTTTGTCAGTTATACTTTTGCTCCTGATCTCTTATTTTATCGTGTCCAATGGATAACCAGAAAAACCATAATATAAACCATACTATACTCGGTATCAAACGCACTAATCTTTGTTTGCAGGATCTTTTATTGTATGTGAAAATAATTCACATAAAATGTTAAAGGAATAACAACTGAAAACTGCAGCAGTTTATGAAAATACATTATTCTAAAGTTGATTTCTTAGATTTAATCTTTAAATATTTTTCTGCAAGTTTCTGAAAACAAATTTTTATATTTCCTTTTACCCTGTATAAAATTTAGGTGACACAAAATTTACTTTTATTTTGACTTTCAGAAATATCAACACAATAATCAGTTCGTTATATTTTGCAATTTTTATGGACAGTTTTTCATTATTCTTTACTTTTCAGCACATTTTATACTTGTTCTTCGTGTGAAAGAAAATCTTTTCATATGATATCAGCGTATTTAGTGTTTCAGTATTTACACTAAATACCAAGAAGCAAGTATGCGTGTACTGAAGAAGAAGAAAACATTGCCTTATACACTGCTTTGGAGTACTTTTATTTTATATTTTTATGACACATGAAAACCACTCTGTTCTAAAGACACGATCGTATAAAATAATCAATACGATAGAAAGACACAACTATCATAAGACTCTAAAGCCGTTATGAACAAAATTTCAATCCACAGGCAAAAAGCACCATAAAACTTAAGCATATACCTTTGCAAAATCAAAAGTAATTAGATGAAGCGTATGTCTCCCCATACGTACCCCCTTATTCCCCCTGTACCCCCTTGTTCTTCGTGAAGTACAAACATAAATTTATATCATCTCCAGGGGAACATAAAATTCTGCCACTCATTCCGAAAGCACAAATAGATAACATTCAGTGTGCAACTACAGTATGTGGAGGGTATATTCAACATACGCCGCTATTCAACATTCTGGAGATGTCGAGAATCGTAATGAGGTTGAGAGTGTCATTATAATCGTGTTTCTGGAGATATGTAACCTAAAATCTTCACAATCGTATTAGTCGAAATCTGCTGGTATAGAATTTATTTGATTATTATGGTTGATCCAAATTCGCTGGAAATTCATTATTGCTGTACAGTCAAAACAGAGTTGAAGACTACTCAAGCAGCTATTGCAATAGCAGAGATCCTCAACATAATATTAGAAGTAACCAAGCAACATTATATAGCAATCATACTGAAGATGAAATTTTGTCATCATCTCTAAGCAGATTACTGGATCATGGGTCGAACCTATATATTGCTCATGAATTTGGTACTTACTTACTTAGGTAGGCCGTTAATCAGCATTAAGCCCGGACTCCAACACTAAGTTGGTTTTGCCGAAGTTACATCGACGGCTGGCAAGGCCCATCGACTAATTTTCAGTTATGGGGTTAAATTAAACCCCAGGACTAAAACACCCCACAATGTACAAGGGAAGAACACCTTACCACATGTACACTCCATCTACATCACACAGTAAACTGCAATCATGAAAGGTATCTCCATGACCACTATTGCTTTCACACAATGTACAAAGGAAGAACACCTTTCCTCGTGTACACTGTTATTGATTCAAAATTCAAGGTATTCATCTCTTTTACTGTTGTTTATGTAAAGTTTTATGATAATCTTGTATATATATAGTCAACGTTAGCTTTCTATAAAAAAGGATTCCATTTTCAACCCGTAACTTATTTTCAAAAGTGAATATTATTCTAAGAAGGTTTTTTTGTTAACTCTGCGCATACAATGATACTTTGGAAATAGAGGTTTTGGTTCACAATTAACTTTATAATCAGAATATATAAAAAATGAGTTCAACAGCTGGCCTTGCGTTATTGTATCATTTCCAAATACAAGTGAAGTACATCAGTCAGCCATTTGAATCAAACTTTCAATAAATAACATATAAAAACTTACTTTTAGCACTTTCAAGAATAATAGATCTTGCTTCTCATGAAAATTAATTGTATTCTATTGTAAAGTAAAGCACTAGAAAAGCAACGAGCCATAAATATTCACTTTATTCATAAACCTAATAATCTGCGTGTAATTATAATGTTATATTACTGTTTATACATTTTTCGATTACATATAGATAATTATCATTAGAGCACCATACAAGAATAGGAATATTACAGAATGTAGAATTTTTTACGAAAAATATTGAAACAAAATTCACACAATGTAGAATGTCGAAGAAAGATGCAACCTCTGTGTACGACCCTGTTTTGAATACTGTAGTGTTTGAGTAAATGTGTTGGGTATATGTGAGGCTCCAGGGGTCGTAATATTTGTGGATATATATTGTTAATTTTATTTCATTGTTTTGATTTTCATCTTTATGAACATATATCTTATGACTGTATTCTGGAAGTGGTATTATAACTACAGTAAATTCATGAACACATTTACAACAAAGCGAGGAAGATTGGTTCATTTGATACAAACTGTACCAAATTCAAATGCACTGTTTGCTCTATGTATATATATTATACATATACATCAGCATTTATGTCGTGTATGTGTTTAGCTTTTCAGAGAACAAAAACTATATGTTTTCTCATTTAGATTGTGTGTTCAAATCAGATAATTATTTTATATATTCACAACATCTCCTTCTTCGTAGCATTAAGACGGTAAATGAAAAAATATAATTGCTGATATAAATTGATATTAATATGGAAGTTTTCCATAATAGAATATGAGAGAACTAAAAATGATCATCAAACCAGAAATAAATTGGCTTATACCTTTATGGGGCACGGAACTATTCATTTTACAGTTTTGAATGGATTTTTAAATGTACAACATGTTATAATAAGCAGTATTTGTATAGAACGTTCAGAATTATTATATAGGAACTATAATATGTTATTAAGTTCTTCTGCTTTCTGCATTTATTTGTACATGTAGGTCTATAATTTTCAGGATTAGTGTAATGTGAATGTGAAACCCAAAATGAGAACTTTTCCTCGTTTTGTCCCGACCTCCTACTGGAATACTATAATAACAAGATAGTCAATGCTCTCGTTTTGTTTCCAGAATATATAGATGATGGAAGAGCTCTCACTTGCTCACGACTGGAACTGCCGTTTTCGTATCTAAGAAGGAATTAGAAAGTTATGATGTGACGAAGAATTCCTTGTAATCGGATCGTCTCGATTTTCCAAGATTAGACGAAACCGAGATGTACACTCGCGAGACTGAATTGAAGGTCATTATACACTCTCATTTTAAATGAATTTTCAATTATAGTCTACAAACTTTTTTTTAAAGAATTTTTTAATGTTATTATTTTGCCAATATTTTTGAGTTTCCATTCTTCCTTTTTTATCCAATGAAAATCTTTTCTAGCACAATATATACCAACAGAAAATCTGCTCCCTTGCACAAATCCCATGATAATATGAGTTGCTAAACAGATAAATAGGGTTGTCACCTTTTAACATCCAGAAGAATAATTACTATGTTAAATTGTATTCAATATATCAGGGTTTACTTTTCTTTGATAACTTTGCTTTCTTTGGTAACTTTTTATAACCGAAGAACTGAACATGCAGGAAATAAATTTAAATGATTCTTCTTGAACTAGCCAATGCTTAGAATAAAATATTATTTGATTTTTATATACTGACACTAAAATGCATTAATCTGATAAGTAGTGGCAATATCGAACGATTTCTGAATATATTAACGATACTTCAAGAGCATGCATTAGTCTCACAAATACCTCCTGAAGCACTTCTCATCCAGTCAGATTCAGTATATTCTTTGAAACCTCCAAATCCCCAGAAAACCCCAGAAACTCTGACCACCCTCCCGGGACATTGCGCAATAACCCTCGGTAAGTCATTAACCAACTCAAATTAATATTGTTGCAGATTTGAGCAAGAATGAACGTGATAAAATCACA
>JAQIWE010001367.1:0-16120 GCA_034698565.1 Campodea plusiochaeta
CCCCGAATATAATAAGAAATTCATTATATCGATACAAAACCAGAAATTGGATTTGGTGTATTATAGTAGGCCTATAAGTGCTTATAACCTACCTGCTCTAAAGTGCTCTGCAGTCACTTACATCTCTAAAATAAAGGATACTGCACCACGGTTTTCTAGTATGTATAAGCCAAACTAAATAATTATTTTTGGTGCACCATTTAAAAAAAATTGCTACCTTGATGAGATTTTACAACCATCGCCGTGTACTTGCTGTACAATTTAAACAAAACACTTTTAATGAAGGATTAACACGTTACCAGAATGTTCATATTTTCCTTTTATTTTTTATTTCTGTAATTAAATAGCTTTTAACAGAGATGCTTCAACCTCCCCCTTATCCGTCCAATTTCTTGTGTTTTATTCATTTCCTACAGCCGACTCTGACCAGACCAGCTATATTACATTATGTCCCTCGGGATCAGCGGGATGCTGGAAGGGATGCGGGGATTACCATACATTCCCCTGGTTTCTACACTTAAATTGTTTACGGGGACTTTTTATTTGTATTTTGTTTTATAGAGGGAACGAACCAAATTCGAGAGGAATGTTATCATTGGTCTATATCATGTTAGGTTGAAAGATCAAAGAATTATGTAACAACTAGCTTTGAGCATAATTGAAATATCAAAATAGAATTTACACAATTCGCTTTGTCAGTTGTTATGGTATTTAAAACGAGTATTTCAAAAAATATGTTTAAGTAAATAAAAATCTATAACGGAGGTTTTTGTACAGAAATATTTACCAGAATTTTTAATACAGTATAGTTGGAAAATATTAAATACATTAATTTTTAATTAAAGAAAGACTTCCATAACATTTGGAACAACTAATGGGAAAATGCTAATCAAGATTTATAACTAGATATTAAAAGGACACAGTTCACCTGATATAATCTTAATAAACAAACTTATGTTTTAATGTATATACTAGCACTATTACCACAGTCGATAAGATAGATAAGTTATCTAATTTCGTAAATCTTTAATGTGACTGACTAATCGGAGCAGACGTCATATTCAGTAGAAATCAGTTTTTTTTTATCGCCTGTAAAGAGTGTAGGATCATGCATAGATCGTAGGTGATATTTCGAATTTCGATTTGGTACCGTTAATATTATTTTGAATTGCATTCGTAAATGACTTTTAAATTTGAAAAGAACATAAGTAGTTTGTTGAGCTAATTTCAGTATAATAATGTATTAAAATCACGGGTAAAGAAAATACATTGAATAAATCGATACTGTCGTAACCTTACTGCAAATATACGAATTTCCTAAGATTTTAGTTATTTTCACAAAAGGTTGTGTGGATCGCAAAATGATACACTAAAAAAAGTTTATTATTAGAATTTAGTTTGATAACATTCGTTCAACCTTTTTAATACTGAAACAGCCGTTTCTGTTATGTATATATAAATTATATTTGAAATAGTACGAGATAATACTTGTTTATATTCAAAGGTCTAGATTAACTCGACCGAAGCAGATTACAGAGTTAATATGTGCCGAGGATAGCAGTATAGTGCTTAACAGTGTAATAACTTGCGAAATTACTTATAATAATACGTTGTAACCTACGGTGTTCAGTGCCAAATTTTCGTATTCCATAAAAGGAAACGTTGAAGTGATTCAAAACTGCAGTTTTGTTTGAAATTCTTTTTGTACCGTAGAGCAACTTGAATTTTTTTTCGATACACCCAAAATAATTCTCAAGTATTAGTGAAAAGCATGAAGCAGTATTATAATCGTCAAGTAGCATACGGTAGGTACTTTTTTATGGGTTGAAGGGATGAGAGCTATTGTATTTTACCCTTAGTTATTGATTTTTGTATAGTCACAGAAATCCAGTTTTATCGCTGTTATATAATGAGAATGGGAGAAAAATGACGTGTGCATAGTTTTTAACTGACATGTTGAAGTAGCTTGTATACTGATGAAACGATAATTTTGACACTTATTATGAGTTTGTTCACACAGAATATGACAGTTACAAGAAATTTGTTTGGGTGCAAGGAAGGAGGGAAAAGGATGATTGTTTTGGTACAAATTTATAGTGATATTTGAAACAAAAATAGATTGAATGTTTGATGAAAGTTATAGCAAATAATAATAAATATATTCCGAAATAAATAGTTCAGTAAATTATGTTGTGATAATGAAGACGTTAGTTTATATTATAGGATGTTGAGATGTTGAAACACTAAAATTACAAGGATTTCACGATGACAAAATATTAAATATTTCGATATTTATAAAATAACTAAATTTTGCTATTTAAAGGAACGACTGTAATGATATATTTTTCAACACTAACGACGTCTATCATGGTATAATTATAACCATTCTTAATCTATTTATAATAAAACGGTATAATTTTACAATTAATCTATTTGTAATAAAATGGTATAATTATTACAGTTATTAATGTATTTATAATAAAAGTGTAATGTTAGAATGAAAAGGATATTGTTGAAATTATTATTTATAGAAATAGTATGGAATGATTAGCTGTATGTTTCTGATCTGAAAGTAGCTAATGAGTATATGGTGAGAAGTACATACACCTTGAGTATCGGGTAGGAGTTCTCTGTACTCTGGCAAGCTATTAAACATCAAAGGAAATTAGATTCCTACTTGTAATTGCATTTTCTTCTGATTACTTTCTTTTCAAATAAAGTTCAAATAAGTAAGTACGGGCCTATATATATTATTTTTTTTATCTTTGATTTTTTTTTTATTATAAAATGATTAATCGCCGGTTATCGCATCAGATGGAAACAAATTAAATCATTTATGTAACTTGATTTCCTTACTTTTTATAGAACTTTTAGGTTACAAATAAAATTTAATCTAAGCACGGATTTGTATTTCAATATACTATGGTAAATAATTTGAGTTCTTATTTAGGTCTAGATGATTGAAATAAAAATAAACATGAAATTTTCTAAGTCTCAAGTCTGTTGAAGTATTTTAGACCAGTATTAGAGCTTGAGGTGGATTCTTGTGTTTTAATGGTTATCAGTAATTACGATAAAATAATAATTAACGAATGACGTAAAGAAAAGTCGATTATGTGTTATTTTAAAAATATATATTTTTAACAGCAATACTGTAATGTAGGTATAACGAGATAGCATTGTGTGCATACAAACATTCGTGAGTGCATTTTAATTTATTTAATTTTATTCGTCTGGTTTCACTTTAAAAGGTTGGATGGTGAGGGTGTGTCCCTCAAAATAGTGGAATGCGAGCAATAAATGTCAAGTTAAGTTAAAAAAAAAAACCGTGACAGCTTTTCTGTTTGCATAATAATTATCTCTTTTGTGAAAACATGCATCTTCCACACTTTTTGCACGATTAATTTTTGGAGAGGAGATAACAAAATCCGCAGTTCTGTATAATTCTATTCATTCAATTTCCATAATACATTTCTGAATCTGTCTTATAATAGGCTGCTTGCCAAAACTGAATATGAGTATTTATTACGTAATTTAACTGCATGTGGTATGATTGGAACTAGCAATTTCTCATCTGTTATTGCTTTTTACAACTTGTTGAATTTTTACATCAGTTTGTTTGTAAAGGAAATTACTCCAGTGTTATTTCTTATTGTTATATAAGTACAGTATGACTAGGTAAAACACGAAGGATATAATTATGGACGTAATCCATATGATATAATAAGCACATTTTTATTTTGGAAATTTAGAACGATCGGATGACATATTTTATTGTTGCTTTGTAATGCATATGCATAAATTTGAAAATATTAACTCTTTATTTTGGAATATTTCTTAAAAATTATTTCGCAGGTTAGTCTCAAGTAGCGTAAACGATAACCGGAAAGAATGAATATACTTAACACGAAATTAATATTACAAGATAATAATTATTATCATAGATCTTGAAGATTATTTCCATACTTTGTGAGAAATATATTCTTTAATTTCAATTGATTACTTGAATTTCTTCCTTTTAATCACACTGACTTATGAACCTGCAATTTCGAAACTAATTATAGGTATCACCTGTATCAATATTTAAAATGGTGAATTCCGATTTAGACCTAATATGAATTTTTCTATTTAAGACTAGTTTATCGATATTAAAAAAAACTGGGTAATTCCATCTCTTTGAAACTCACCGTATTTTTTTTTAAATCTGTCTATTATACTGAAAAGTTTTGTAAAAGATAGGGAATGCGTTATTTTGCTAGAAACCTTGGACATGATAATTTAGAAGGGCTTATCTGTCACTTATCCAAAGCACATGGAATGGAAAAAGTAATTTCTTTGAACTCATCTTTAAATCTTAGGATGCAAGAGATGCTAAAAATTTTGTTGTGCGAAAAAAAAAAAAAAAAAACAGATTAATTTAATGCGCGGGTAAGAATATTTATTAATTTAAGTACCGTAACAGGGATATGAGGTGGTATAAATTCGCCTTCGAAATGTTATTTTTGAATGAGTCAAAAAACGTATCATTGCTGTGTATATTCCCATAAGATCCTAACAATAAAGATATTCCCAGCTGCCCCACAGTGCTGACAAGAGTGTTCTTATAGATGAAACATGTCTGCGGAATCCTTTACTATATACTGATTTTCCAAGTTCCTGTAGATATCTTCCCTGCCAACTGTTAATAAAGAAATGTAATCCACGTGCTTGTCGTTTATTAGAATTTACAAGCTTGTAGAGTTCTTGTCATAAAACGTAATAAGGAGTCTGAGAAGAAAGGCTGTCACAATTATTGTGTTTTGTTAGTACAGCTTATACTCTCTGTTATTGAAGAAAATAGCTGCGCCAGACTCCTTCCTCAATTAAAGGATATAAGAAAGTATCGAGTTCCACGGACAATATGACGAGAGATACACAAAGAGAACAAAGAATTGCCAAAGGCGAACGATAGGAAGAAAATAACTTTCCAGATTTGATTTGTATTAAGCCTATTGTTTTCATTTACGTTATTCTGTGACTATGATCTGGTTACTCTTAATTTCTTGATCATGTTTTGATCATTATAATAACAATAATATTTGTAGTTTTATTTGCTTATAATGATGGAAAATATCTCGCCGTTTAATATTTATATATTTCATATTTGATCGTAATATTGATAATTATATATGGCATACATTAATATTTTTTCCAGATGTTTTAAAACTCATGATACCAAGGACGTAGTTGGTGTATTTATTGAGAGTTTGATGACACTACGTTCTATATAAAAAAATATCATATGGCATTTTCTTAATAACATTCCCAGATGTAATGTTTTGTGATCCTCTTTAGCTTTTAACACGCATATCTTCCATGTTTATATTTTTCTTCCAGCGTTTTGTAAGATGGCCTGAGCAGTTAATTGAATAATGGTAATGGAATCACCTGGGGATACCATTAGCGTCGTCATCAATGCTTGGAGTAAGATGATGGAATCAAAATTATTGTTGGAATCTTGTGCATGATCTTGTTTGCAATTCTATCTATTGAATGATTATTATTATTATACACTGTGTGGTTGTCTTTTCTTGTATGTACAGTGCATCTAACATATTGAAAATATTATAATTATGTTTATCTGAAGTTTGATGAATATATGGCGTTATTAGGTAGTTTATTGTTTCTCGTGATTCGTGATTTTGTGTTAAAATGTTTGCACACATCATTTCTGTTCATGCACTTATGTTTTTGCACACTGCTTTTAAACAGGTGGGAACAAAATATGAATACTGCAAAATGTTTTATTCCTTATATTTTTAGGTATCATCCTGAAAATATTACAGTATTTTCATCTATATACTGTTCTGTTGTATTTCTGATATGGTCATGTTGACGTCATGACATGTTCAGAACAAATATATAATATTAGACCTATAGCGTAAAATATAATAATTAAATTAAGTGTTTACTATAGTATTGGAAATTGAATTGTGTTGAAGATAATTCTTTAGGGAATCTAGTTGCATTCAAAAGAAAAGAAAGGAGTCGATGTTAGTTGATGCCAGTTTATCAAGGTTTCAATGGGCAAAAAAAGTCATAATCTTATTATATAAAACAAACCTACCGTACTGTACTATTAATTCATTGATTTGACCAAGTATTAGTGTACCGTTGTTTCCAGTCTATTGTTTGCTAATAGGTCATTGTTCTTTTGTCTATTTCTACGTTTCTCATTCATCCGGCAGAGTCACATAATATTATTCTCCAATGTAAAACAAAATATTTCTTTAATGTTTGAACATTTTTCTTTTCTCCTTTGATAGAATGTTAACATTATCAGTATTAACTTTCCGACAGTATTTTTTCAATTTGTGGCAACGGGAATTGCATATTGATTAGGTTGAATAACAATTTACTACTTATGAATGGTCATGTTTGGAGGTTACGTCTTTCATCACTTGCGTAATGTTGTATTTGTAGGTAGAACTACCGAAAAAGCTGTAGAATACGGTGCTTGAACCAGCCTTGAATAATGGAGAGGTTGATATTTACGTAAACTTTCCTCTTTTTCTTCTGACTCTTGATATCAGTGAAGAAAAATGATTTGGTGTAAGTTGAAGTTTAGTGTTTATTTAACTTAACTCCATTAAATTTACGCCATTAAATCGACATAAATGTCTGAAATTTGGATTCTTATATGCGGAAACCGTAGTAAAATATCCAAAATTTAAGTTTCCAATGGACAATAATTTAAAATTAAAGCTATCTTTTCTATTTGATACATTTTTTTCTATGAGGTAGTATGAACTAATGTAAACAAATGGATTGTTACCATTTGTCCATTGTAGCGTATGGTTCTTCGTCCATAATCTGCGTAGTTGTAACATTTTTCTTGGTTAGTAATGTGCATCATTTTCCATCAAATTGTGTTATGAATAATTTATTTTGTGTTTGTACATGCAAGAGGGGGGCGAATAAAGTTTTGTTGCTGGAAGCACGTTTTATTGTTTATGGCTGTCACGTTCTTGAGGTATACTGACTGATACTTCAACATTCACGTCAAGCACAAAGAAAGAATCTTTGACCCTTTTTTATATTTTTAACGTAGGTCTAGTGGTCATGCTTTATATACTTTTGAACTTAAATGCAGAGGGCTGGTATCATATTGATTTTTATTGTTATTTGGTATGCTGGTTTATTATTATTTTTGTTTTGTGTTGATTTGCTTTGTTTTCTAAGCTACTACTGACAACGTGAGACTGCGTATATCATGTTTCGTGTCAAAGATGAATGAAATAAAATACCTATGTGCTCATTGCCCCTAACGAAGTTGACCTTCTAGTAGGCCTAATTCTCTTTATTTGGAAATATTAACGGGGTCTCTATAGACTAGTTGTAGCTACAGAGATCAGATTATGTCAGATATTTTAATTACTGTATACTATAAAAGTCTATTCAATAAATTCTCTTAAAACACTTATTCTTACAAAAACTTCAGGATAACATTGTACACATTTCTTTTAAAGTTACATAGAGAATGAAAGTAATTGATTTTTTCAATCTTTGACTCGTTTCTCCCCTATGTTATTATAGATAAATAGGTTATATTTGTATTATTCATGTCATACACGACGTTCGAATTCTTCGCATACTTTCATACAGTACCACTTAATAAGCTGGAGACATGCCTCAAACTAAACTTCGCATGCCATACTCATCATGAATGAAGTGAGCTGCTGGTATGCTAATAAATGGTGTATCAAGGAATTGTTTTTATACACTGTAGCAAGGAATTCACACGGAAAAACTTTACTACACTGGAAAGGTTAAAATATACGATACTCATTTAACGTGCCTCAAGAAATACGAATGTGACATTTTAGAAAACTACCTCCTGAGGTATTAACATAATACATTTTTACGTAATATATTAATTGACTTAAACAAACACGCAGTTTTTTAAGGATATAAAGTAAACATTTCCCGCAAATGTTAATAGTTACATTTTCTCTCTCTTCACCACGTTATTCTTATAAAACCAAGGTATAAAACGATCCTTCCTGAATGTCAACTTTAATACAAAGGGATTATTATTGAATTATCAGCTCTGGGGAACAATTGACCTGCTGCTGTATCGTGGCGCCTTTCAACAATACGTTACTTTATTGATGAATGAAAGAAAGTATATAAGAAGAAAAGGTTCTCCTTAATAGGAAGTAATTGTATGTTTGGAACAACAATGAGAAAAAGAACATTGTTCTCCCAGTGGTTCTTCATTTGCATTGAGGGATTGTTGAATTGCATGAGCTTTCTCTTCGCCAAGTACTTTCACAACACAACACAAGGCAAGCAAGCGCATGTTTTGGTAAATATAACTCATCATTCTTGTCATTCATTCAATTGACCAGACACCAGCTGCTTATATTGCAGTCGTGTCTCGTGTGGAATACAGTATGTGGTATGGCACGAGAGAAAAAACAATGACGAAAGAACTTATAAATTTTATATGAGGGGCTTCATTCATCATTGGAAGTAGTTGCAGGCATACTGCTCATTTTATGCACGATGGGAATTGTATTTCACAGCATGGTATTATTTTGGACTTTTATGTGTTATTATTATTGTATCAGTGTTTTTTGCAAATGGTTCATTTCTTCAGATGTCTTATTTTTAATATTTTATCGTTGCAAAACTTTGTGTTGAGTGTTGTGTTTTGTAATTGAACTACTAATATTAATTGGGCAATTTATAATTAGGTTTAGACATACTAAAATTGTTACATTTTTCTCAATTTCAAACTATTCAGTATATTTTTTGTAAAATTATAAAAGGGAATCTTAAACAAACTTATTTTATAAACTATTTTTGCACGTCACATTACTGCTTCTGGGAAAATATACTTTGGTATCTAATTTAAAGGAAACAGTAGAACGCTGATACTTATTATCTATATAGTTGCATTTTATTATTGTCTTTAATACTGCTGCTACCACCACACTGTATTGCAGTTCTAAATAATTTATTACGGAGGTTATAAGAGCAACTACAGTAATAAATTTTCTTCTTCCGAGAGAGAATAAATTATTGAGAATAGGAGTAAAAAGTGTTCAAGAAAGAACTTCCTTCCTCACTTGATCGTTATGATAAAAATAGGCCTACAGTATTATAATTATGTACTGCGCAAGTGGTATTAATAAATTCTATTTCATAATAGAAATATACACCCAGCAGTCTGTATGAACCAGCAGCGATACACGAGTACGTGGAACAAAAGTGTGTGTTTTCCCATGTTCATATAAAAGTAGTAAGATTTTTTTCTTCTATTTTTTTCCAGATGACATGATTGAAAACGAGAATGAGTCTCTCCGTGATCGAGTGGCTGATTTGGAGAAGAAAGTATTGGAACAAAATGATGAAATTGTTTGTTTGAGAGCCACGTTAGCGGATGTCCTCAGGAGACTGGGATTATTGGAGAATATCAGAGGGACTGTAAATTCTCGTAAGTGGAACTAACTGAACAAACTAACTGCATTTTGGAGAGGGTGTGGGGGAGTCTTTGATTGAATGCCTTTAGGAAATTGTTTTCACTTGGGATTTGTTTCGTCACTTTTGTTTTGTAAACACGGCAATTATGTATAAATGGAATATGCAGACGTAGAATTGATATGTAGATAATTTTGCGTGCTGTTCTTACATTTGTTCAAGATTTTTTTTCTTAAATTGTACATTTTTGGGGAGTAATTTTTATTACGACGATTTGTGGATACCTTCAACATTTAGTCGGATTGATGTCATGTAGTGGAGTGAAACGAATTTATTTTGGCGAAAGAGAAATGAGTCCTCTAAAAGAAACTTTACGGTTTATATTATAGGAAGTAGGCGAGTTCGTATAGTAGCCATGAATAAACGAATAAACATTTGCGGTCCTTTCATATGGTAAACTACCAGTTTGTGAATCCAAGGGGTAGTCATATCAGATAAGACGTCTTCAGCTCAATAATTTCAGAATTAGGTTTACTCGTGATAGTGCAATCTGATATTCTGAATGACAAGGAAAAAATTATTATACTTACATGTACCCACCCAAGCGCATTAATTCTAAAGATGAAATTAATTCTATTCATTTTTTATTCCATTTGTAGTCTAATAGAGATGTCATAACATCCTACTAGTACACTGTATATATTGTATACTTCTCCCATTGTATTTTTTTCCCATATTTTGCCAGAAGGTACAGCCTATTAGAATAATGAACAATTCAGATTTTTCACAATCCTCCTTGAAGTTATAGAATAACCTGCAGCAGCTTTCTTAATTTTCATGAAGTTGCTCTAGAAAAGCAACTCATATTTGAGAATATAAGAACTATATTAATTTAAAATTTTATTTTCTAACTTACAAAATGTAGAACTTAGTATTATGCGTTTTGTACCTTGTGAAAGTCCTATTTGTAATAACTTCGCTATCGACAAATATTGTTTAAAATATGTTATGGCTCCGTTGCGAAATGACGAATCCATCATGTTCCAAAAGTACATTCTTTTGCCAAAGCGGAGCATTGACTCGTATCCTTCGGTAACATAAAATTCTTCCTGTACGTTCAAAAGAAAAAAAAATGTTCTTTTGACCGTCATTTTTCACTATTCTCATCTCATTTCTGCATTTGGCATCACTCTAGTTTACACGTTCAAATCTTCTACAGTATATACTTTACTTCAAGTGATCCACATTCTTAGAATTGCCAGTGTAACGAAATCTCAATAATTAGTTCATACTATACCAATATTTCACTAACCCATCATATTCTATATGCAGAATTTGAATATTGAGTAATACGTAACGTACTATTTTTTCGCGAATGTACATTTTGGAAGAAACATACGTTATAATTGGAATGTCAGCAAGTTGTATCTTAGAATGGAATAAACGAAAAGGAAGAGAAAAATGCTGAGCAACGTATCCAGCAAATTAATACAATTTGGTTTTTAATTTTTACACTTTAATGTATTGCTTTTGGGCGCTGACGTGTTTGGTTAATGTAAATCAGACGACAGACGTACCGTAGTGAAATATTATAGTATAATTTAAATGCTTGATACATATTTACTGATATTGAGATATTCTCTATGTGATAATCATTTTCTTTTTATAAGTTTACTCATTTTGCTCTCTACCAATGTGCTCTTTCAAAACTGTAAAGGATCATGAATTTTTCAAATGATGTCCTCTTTATTTCTGTGAATAACTCACTCTTCTACGCTTTTATTAATGAGGGTGCAAGGTTGAAGTTTGAATATATAGAGATCGTAATAACAAATGAATGTGATTTATAAACAGCCGTCTCACCCAATTGTTTGATTACCTTAATGAATGCATTTTCCATGAAAGAGAGAGAGAGGTACTTCTGCGACACAGCATGGCGTTGGGATAGAATAGCTACTGTTTTGTGGGATCGGGTTGACATTACTATTTGTGAATGAGGTCGATACTCTACTCACTCTAATTAAGAACCTTATTAATATGGAAATGGGAGCTCTATATAATGTGTTATACTGTATCGTCGATTGGAATAGGTATCACAACTTTTATTTCAGTCATTTAATTTTATGCAGTCGTCATTTTGGTCTAGATGGGGTCGTGGATGGAAACAATTAAATCATAAAGTAATATTGTGCTTTTAAATTGTGTTTCTGGAGCTTAGTTTTCTTTAAAAAATGTTATCAATAAAATATTAACGTGATTCGTCAAAGTATAGTCGTCCAGATATCAATATCTGCATACGACAATTAGGTCTACTAGAGACTATAAGTTCCAAATTCAAAACTTAATAGTTTAAATGAAGAATGAAGTTAAAATTGTACTTAGAAACATTATTGCCACCATACCGCAGTAAATATTGATACGTGCCGATAATTTTTGAAATCGTACTATTAATATCGGTATATGCATATTTTACCTTTAAACAAATTTACGATTGGATAATTATATAAAATCGAAGTAAGTACTGCATGAACTAAATGAATTTCGTCCGGCCATAAAGAAAAATATTGAATGGCTATTAAATATGTATTTTCCAGTTTGGATTCCCAACAAGCTAATATTACAACCAACATATTATGATATGCTGCTGTTTAACCATTCCGTAAGAACATATAAATTTGATAGTACTCATTTAACTTTTCAAGCTTCCAAGGGCAAGACCCGGCCTATAACTGCAGTAAGTAACCATATTAAATTTAATCAACTTCTAAATGCTTCGGGAACAGTATTTCCCTATCCTTACCGTAAGCGGCGGTCTCTAATGTCATTACCAAGTTGAGCAAATGTTCTTTTGCAGGTATACTTACAAGTCTGTAATTAAATATTCGAGGATGGTATATTATTTTCATATGACATTAGAAACTATTGGATATAACAGTATGTTATTGAATTTTGTATTTTTATTTTGAGATTTTGTAATTTAAAATTGAAATACGCGTACATTAGTCTTTCGATTGAATTAAATTATAAATTTGTGTTATACAACAATGAATAAACGTTGATTATTATTCACTGCTTCTTGTTAGGCAGCTTTATGTCTCGACTTTTCACAAAGTAAATAAGCTTCTTGTAGGTTATGAAGCAGTAGAATGTGTTATTGTTTAGTTTCTTTGAACTTATTTAAACTTATACTATGGTAAAAAGATAAAACGCTCAGAATGTTATTGAATAATGAATTATTGATGTTATTATTATTACTTTATTTACATAGCTAATGAGCAGCTTTTGTGGCAGTTGGTAGGATAAATGTTTTCCAGTTTTCCCCATATAGCCAATAATGATAAAAAGCCAGATTCGTTTCCGAGATAGGAAAATTCTGTTATATTTGCACATACAGTTACTTTTGACGAGACTGATTATTAGTAAACTTTCTATCGGTGAAACTTCCAAATAAAGAATTTGTGAACATAAATTCGCAAACATTTGTATACTGAACAATACTGATAGCGAATTAAAAACTTTTTGTAGTACGAAATACGAAGCTCTTCAAAATTAAAGGTTTCGTATACCGAGCATCCAGTGCAATCTTCCAATAATATGACACTACTCTCGCTTTGAAGTTTTACTCTGAGGAAGAAATATGAGGGAATAGTTATAGAATTGTAGTGTTGGACACTTGTAAGTGATATAGTAGATATAGAAGTATCCTTTCTAGTTGGAAGAAGTACTCAAGAGTAAGAGATGAAAGATAAGAAAGAGAATTGAAGGAAATAATCGAGGAGACTTGAAGACTCCTCAAAACTTTCACTATATACAGATCCAAGAAGGGGAGAATGACAATAGACTTTGATGAGAAATGCAGACAACTTTTAGATATGCTTTTACTCTACGTCATTCAATGATGTATAGGACCGAAGGGATTTACGTTTATTTTCTTAACCCAGCAGTTTTTTGTTGTACTCTACAGTAATGGTGCGGAGTGTTATTTTCAATATATGGTACCACAATCGCATGTAATCGTCGAAAAGACTAAAATTAGGTTAGAACCACTATGTTCTTGTAATAGAATAGGTCATAAAAACCCGTGTTTGATAAGTTCACTCAGTGATTTTAGATGAAAATGTATAATAGCATCTATCATCTCGCACACTACAATCATGTTTTACTATTGTTTTTGTACTGACACAGTAATTAGAATTATTTGATTATTAAGTTAACATCTGTACAAGTGCAAAATAATGAACTACACAGTCTACTTTAGTCTAATAATATTACTGTGTATGACGTTAATTGATATTATATTCTATTTATATATCACCAAATCTGCTGTTATAAGACAGTCTTATTTATAAGATATTTAAGGCTTATTATTTTAGTTCAGTGTTTAGAAGTCTTTGTTAGACTACTCCAAGTTATAATACCAATTTAAGGTTGTATGTTAGGTTAGTTTCATTTCAAATCGAATTCTGTTCTTGCAGGAAATAAATTTGAGATTCTACTATAATGAAAAACGAATTTGAGTAAAATAGTCATATTGCGAAAGAATTCATATTGTTGATTGAGAAATAGTTCTTCCAAGAGCTTGTAGTACTATCGATTGCTGAAGTACTTGACCCTAATATAGACATTCAAATCGATTTTCATTTATAAGGATTAATCACTCAAATTCCAAGAGGAAACGTCATTTTACAAGGAATGAGTTGAACGACTGATTCACATTAACTTTTATTAATGATGTCTAACGTGCTACTGATATTGCAAACGGAATAGCGTGTTTTGCATGAGCATATATATTTATGTAGGTTTAGCATGGAGAAAGAGTGTATAGTTTCCCTCATAAGGCAAATAGCATGTTATAATCCGTGAGAACGAAAAATTAATTTAATGCAGCCCTAAAAACTATATAGGGCCTAGGTTATTTTGGATATAGATTATTATACCCCGCAAATAGAGATCTTTGTGATACGGTCTTTAGGCTAATCACATTAGTTTTGCAAGTTTAGTATTGCCAAAAAAGGAAAAGTGGTGTTAAAAACAGCAGCAAATCTGAATAAGCGAAAGTTAATAAGCAACTCAAATACGTCCCTTGAGAAAGAGAAGAGTAATTATTCCATGTTTTACTAGCAGTCCGGGTATAAACTTTTCTCTCCTACTATTTTCTGTTTCTTTTGTTTCTTTTTATTTCGATAGAACATAATTTGAAGTTCTTTTGTAGTTGTTTTTATTTTGTTGCTTATATATAGTCACAGCAGAGTAAAACGTTTTTTTTCATGAGAGAATTCATCCATTTCATGTCCCCAGTGTATTTCATTAGTTACTCTGAGGTTGTGGATCAATAAGGAAAAGATTAAAAACCTTACTATACAATGGTGTATATGATGCAAAACGTATATTAGTCACCCCCCTCTTTCAACGGAACATAATATTATACCCTCATCCTCTTTCCCCTCCCTCGTGCTTCCATTCATACATTTAGAAAATAAGAAAGGGTAGTAGGGTACAACAACAAACTGGGATTTAATATATTATTAATACTAATTAAATTCTTCTTTAAGAACCAAAGTGCATTCGTGTATTATTCCCTTCTATAATGTATTGCTGTGTATGATACATACTCTAATTACTCTCCAAATTAAAGAACTTTACACCAACAAGCAGTCATCTTTAATAATGTTCTTTGAGGAAGAATTTTTGTATTGTTATGGAAGAATTTAGTGTCATCTAGCCTCTAGGTGGTAAAAGTTGTCTTAGATAGGGATAAGTTATTTTTAAGTATCTTAATTTCGTGTTATACTGTTCAAAATAAGACTTGCAAAAATTATGAAGTCTTTGATCATTACAATAATTATTTATTTATGTGTCCAATGTTTTTTTATTGTCAATTTTCATCTTGAATTACTTCACGGGTACGTTAAATAAAATATTTTATTGACGTGGATTTTCATTAAATAATGACACTACAAATTAAGATATGTGATATTTATTAAATTTTGATCTGCTGCAATTTTTAAAGAATTTCTAAATTACACTGATCTGTAACACTTGACCTTTCGTAAAACGCTTTTGTCTTCTTTATTTAGAAATGATTTTTAATCTGCAATAATGCGAATCACTAGCCTATACTTTTTTCAGAAACTGACGTAGACGTACCATATAGGTCGTTTTAAATATTCTATTTATTCTATTTTCGTTTCATTTTGGATATCATTTTTAAATGTTACGTGAACTATTTTTCTTCAGTGTTTGTTTGAAAACAAATTAAAATTGTAATCTTGACTTTCATTGTAGGAATCACGTTCCAAATTAAACCAAATGAAAAGAAACTGGTCTGAGTAAATGCAATTATTGAGTAATTTTCATTTCTGTTTCGGAACGTGCTGTGTTAGCGTAAAAGTTACAAATTAGCTTTTAGGAAAAGGAGAGAAGTCTCATGTTTTAGAAAACTCTTTAATTACTCTGCCTGCAGGTGAACTCTCTTATAAGCGATTACAAGTCAACTTTACGTGTAAAAAACCAAAAACATCAGCACAGTATACCGACGGTAACTCTTTGAGTTTTGAACGGGAGAATTTGCCTAAAGCGCTTAAGATTCTGTCTTAGTATTTCATGTCAAAAACCACAGTTTTCGGATAAGTTTTCTCTAATGCCACTTGAGTTA
>JAQIWE010001368.1:0-16117 GCA_034698565.1 Campodea plusiochaeta
CAAGGTAGCGAATATAAGCAGTTCGATTTGTGCTATACCTTGCAGAACTTATATCAACTTTTATAAATGGAAATATCTTTTGATCCATTGGGTCAAAAAAAGTCAAACTTTTTTTTAATAGTTTTATAATAATGCAAGGTACAAGAAAATTACAGAAAATGAGAAATTCATTATCTGCAGGTAACTCTTTAATGATAGAAGTTAATATTGTCCGCCAAAATACACTTCAGTTTTTTTTGTCTGTCAATTGTTCCGTTGATCATTATGATCATTTTATTTTTTACATTATATGACGCATTTCATGCAGGCTTTACGTCTATTGCAGTCAATGCCGGACAATTGAATAACAATTATTCTATCTGCTTTGGTAATAACATAACTTTAGGACCGAAAACATGGATTATAAGCAATGTCGTGTTATTGACAGACCATAATACATTTTTCGTTATATTTTACTTCTATTATTTATATTTAGAAAATAAAAAAATATTACAATATTTGGCTACTTCTATAGCACATAACAAAAAAATGTTCATCCACCCTTGATGTTCAAAACCGAGATAAACCATTGCATCAAATATAACTCTACTAGCAATTTGACAAACAAAAAATACCAATTGTATAACTTCTCTTTTCATACACAAAGCCACCACAAAAAAAACGGACATATTGTCAGTCCAATTCAAACTATTTTATCTCCGGGAACACAAAAAATACATAATAATATCACCGGAAAAACCAACAACTTTTGTTTCATCGGAAGCTTAATCCCTCATTTTCAACCATTCAAAACACTTTTTCTCAACTACTCCCGTCATATTATTTCGCAAAATTATAATTCTCTCTCCAGCTTATGATATATATTTGCATTAGGTTATATATAATACCCATTTGTCGAAAGCTTTTAAAGTATACACACATTTACAAACGGGCTTTTCCTCCGTTTCGCAATTAGATCCGTACTCTTCTATTGTATGTTAATATTAATGACCTAATGAAACTGTAACGGCATCATTACCGGTCTAGCTATTAGAGAAAAAGAGGGGGGGGATGGGTGGAAGAGGAATAATGAGGCATGAAAAACGAATCATTATTTTTCTGAGTTGTGGAGCTTTTTTTGCCCCGTTTGTATAATAAATGGGGTGAGTTATTAAAGGGAATTTAAAAAGTGGTCGATTTTTGTGAATTTGGTGGGTTGGATGTAGTTGATTAAGTTGAATTAATCGATTTTTGGTTGAGAGAAGATTTGGTTCGGAATGAGATTTTGGAAGTTAGTTTTGGGTTGTGAGCATTTGGGATGAGTAGAGTATTTTTAGTTCATGTCCATTTCAGAAGAAGTTCAAAAGAGATTTCCATTAGATTCAGTTCTACACCGTAAATCACAATTATTTAGAAGTTTGCACTTTATGTTGCAAGATTTGTAACTGAATATTGTTTGAAGTGCTTCATTGTCAAGTCGTATTTATTTTCCTGTATCAAAATGCAATTACCGTAGGGCTTCCAAACATTACGGGCAATAAATAATAATTTGAAGCCATTCTAAACTTATTAAGAAAATCGAAGAACCCAACTGACAGAATTCGCAGATAACTTGTAGCCCTACGTTGGGTGTCAAAACGTTCTTCTTTGCAAATAATAATTCAAAGCACTTTATTGGACGGGAATACAGGATTACTTGATTGTAAACTATGATGCGAATAAAAACTGTAATAACATGTTTCATACATGTTCACAAATGTTACACTAAAGTTTTATAAATGAAATGATTTTAACTGACTACTTTGCATTGAAAAAATAAATTAAGAACAAGAAAAATTTCTGTATATAAGCTTCTAATAATTTATTATAAATAATGTTACACTAAAGGATAGTAATACCTTCTTTAAAATTTACTTAACATTCATAATACTTTGATACTCTTGCAACTCTAATAACATTTAATTCCCCAAAGAAAAAAAACCCATCCAATCATGTATTTCAAAAAAACCAAGCTAAAAACAAATCGACACAAAAACAACCCCAGCACAGTTTGAAAGGTATAAAGCATCAGCATTGAAACCTAAAATATGCATAACGTTTAATTTCCATCCTCAGTATAAAATACTATACTACATTTCCCTGATCCATTAACTTCAGTATTTCTATGAAAAGAACACGCATTTCCTAATTACCTCAATTCCCCTACCAACGAGAGAGAGAGAGGCCCTACCATACATTATAGTCCCTGCCGGTTGTGTTGTTCGAAACACGAAATTAGATGAGGTTTAGTACGATAAATGGAGATCTAGTATTTTCAAGAAACTTGATGAATTTGTTTATGGGTATTATTCAACTTATTACAGTTTTAATGTTTTGAATTTTGGAATAAATTGTAGTTTTTTACCACTGTTTAAAAATTTCTAACTTAATCGAATCATCAATCGGTAGAACATTGAGTCCTCAAGATTTTTAAAACTCACAAAGTTTTCCGAGAATTGTCATTATAAATGGAATTAGAATTTGTTAAAATTACATTGTACAGGTTAAAACTTCATTTATAAATCGTTAAATTTTAAAATATGGATACAAACATTTTTGAGTCTATTTCAAAAAGTATTCACATACAATGTAATGCTCGTAACACAAACGGTTTCAATGAGATAAATAAATTAAAAACTATAATTTTAGAAAAACTCAGCACTGGCTGTGATACTTCAAAACAGTTTTCAGAAAATTACTCGAATTCCAAAAATTGTCGACAACAAAACTTATAGTTACCAAAATGAAAACAAAACTCTCGATATAACAAAAACATGTCTACAACCTACTACATTTTCACCCCGATATCTACCTCAATTTCCCATCAGCCATACCCCTCCCTTCTCCTCCCATTTAAAAGCTTCTTTGATCGATAACAAGTGCAAAGAACAGATTACAAATGCTTCCGCTAAGTTGTTTAAAGGGTTCAGGAAAATTATACTCGGAGAGAAACGAACGAACGAGAGGAAACTCGCTCTCTCTCTCTCCGCCCGTGTTTCGCTTCAACTTTTCGAGACAAATTGTTTTCGCGAAATTGATTCTTTTTAGCGGAAGTAAAAGGTATTCGAGTGGAAGTGTACTGTTAGATAGGGGAATTGAGTTGAGTTAAGGAGTTGGTGGTTGGGAGTTGATTATTAATTATGGGTTTTTTTGGATTCGTATCAGTTTTTGAAATGAAAGGTTCCAGGTGTAATGAAATTTCGAATGATTTTATCCAGCGGATAACAAAAATATTTGATGTCAACACATTTTTTCCAATGATTATTTTTGAATATACTTTTATTAATTAACTAAAGTTTAAATTTTAATACTATGACAAAGTTAATACATTGAAAAATGAAAAGAATGTTTTACTCTGCTCGTTTCAGTTTACTTGTACCCGAAATAAAGATCATTGTATCTAAAATAATCATGATATTTTTACTGCTGTCAACTATATAGATGACAGTCTATTTTAGCACTAAGTATCTACTTCACAATCAAGATCATAAATATTTGGGAAAAAATATATAATACATTGTTAAATTATGAAGTTGAAGTTTCTCGCTTTGTCATTGATAGTCTAATTAAAGTTACGGTACAACTCAGTATAGTGTAATTACAGCACTATATCCATCAGAAAAAGATAATAGAGAGTAAACTGAGTAATAAATTCAACAATTCATACTGTAAATGATAACAACCCTAATATAAACATATTTACTACCCAAAACACTGGAATTAATTGACTCCAATGAAAATGAAAACCACTTGATTGATCAAACCACGATCTCAGCCATCATCATGCCTGCCGTTCTAAACAATAACAACTTTCGTTTGATCTCTATACACTCCGCTGCTTGATGTCGCTAGTAAACTCCCGTTCAAATTATTCTGCAGGAACCACAAAGAGCGTTGAAGGTTGCATAGTAATAAGGATAGATAGAGTGATTGAAGTGTTTGTTTGCTCTGAATAATGGGATTAGTAAATGATGAGGAGTAAGACGGGTGATAGGGTGGTCAGTTAGGGCGTTTTTTGGGTAGGGTTGTCGGAATTGGTGGATTCATGGGGGTGAGTTCAAATGACTTGGTTTCTGTGGTTATTTTGAAAATTGGAAATCGGGTTCTAATAAAGGATGTTTGTTTTCTGGATCTTGGTCAACATTTTCTTGGAGGATGAAGTTGTCTATGCAATTATTTTGCTGATGAATTACGTATATAGCTATGACAATGAAATATATTATAGTTCTGATGCTACCTACAACAGTAGTAAACTGTTATTGAAGTTTATGAGTTCAAATGAGTTCAATAATAATGTGACGAGGAATAATTATTTTTCAAGATATAGGATTTCTGACGAGAGAGCCTCTGGTACCTTACTAAAGAAGAAGTCCTAGCCTTAGTTTAGTTGAACAAGACTCGGCTAGTCTTTGCCTCGATTCTTAGAGACTCGTCTGTCAATCTTGGAAATTGTCAAATAACATCGAGTCATTTTGTTTCTCACTTGTTTCCTAAAAAAGTGACGGTGAGACGGGCTCGCTCGAGAATCAATTTGCCGCTCAAGCTCGCCTTGTTGAAGGCACGATTCTGTCAGCTCCAAAAAAAAAAGCTTGAAAGAAATCTAAGTCGAATATTAATACACGATTTTACACATCTTCACGAAATTCATAATAATATTCTGGCAATTCTGATATTAAGAGAAGAGTCCGGAAGGAACAAACGAGAGGTATACTATGATGGCTTATACTCATCAGAAAGTTATTACATGGTATAGAAGGAGATAACGTAAGGACGGTATTAACTGATCAATTTACTACTAAGAGAGATGGAAGGAATATTATTATTAGAATAGAGTTAGTAAGACTTCTAAGTGACACTTGGTCCTTTTATGGTGAATTATGGACGGGATGAGGTGGCCATCGTGAATTCTCGATGGTGTTACTGCTATTGGTAAACTTTTGGAATGACCCAGGAATATTAATGGTATGTTTCAATATAGTTTTTTTATTTAATGCTTATAAACACTTAATTGTTTATGAGGTAGGTACGTTATTTAATATAGCCGGTAGAATTTTTTTATTTATTTATGAATTATATGTAATTCTGAAAAGTGAATCAAATTAAACGTCTTATAAAAATAAAACAGTCACGTGGGCGATTTATTTATTAATTAATTACGAATAAACCTAGTTCCTGACCTGCGAAATTTGAAACAATATTTTCTCAATATAGGCCTTCAGGAAAATGTTATTTGATGAATAACACTGCAAACCGATGATCGTTTTCAACTCTATTTACTTTATTTTACTTATTGTACAGAATATTAATACCCTAATAAAGCATTTAGTTCATTGTATTACGAACAAAATGACACAGAAATTCCGGTCATATGATTATTAAAGTCATAATTAAAAGACCTAAACAGATAATGACCTGAAAGTCAAATTTCAGCTAGAATTGAATTTATATGCTGGATGTATACTGAATTGTTACCTTGTATAATTCACGGGAAATACGAGATCCAAATTTATAGTTATTGTACAATATATTCCAAGAACTAATATCAACAAAGATTGAAAAATCTATCTTCTTGTGGATATCCAATAATATTTTAAGTGCTTTCGTAACCAATCATGAGCATTCCTCAACATTAACCGTAAATCCTGTCATCTCCTCTCAATCTTTATAAAAAAATCTCTCTATATAAAAATCCTTGGACTGTCAAAGTCACCCACCATCTTCGAATTCCAACTTAAAGTCCATTTTCCTTCTTCTCGGCATCTTTCAATCACAAAATTGATTTGTATGCAGCGTGCATGTTATTTCCAACCCTTGTTTTTGAAACTATTCCTTCATTTCCAGACCTATTACACTCTTGAAAATATACTCAAAGTGGATAGTGTGTCACGACGATAAGTGGCGGATGATTTTGGGGTCGGGAGATGTCAGACTAATTTTAAATAATATTTTTAAGTTATGATCGGTGAAAGTAGAAAGAAAATTAAAAAATACGTTAACTCAATAGTTATTTACAACACTAGTTCTAAAATGATAGTTTTAAAGAAAATCTCACTAAGTTTTCAAAAGAAAAAAAACATTTACATTTAAATTTGAAAAAAAAAAAAAAAATCATCGTATTTCATTACTTAATAATAATTTCCTAATCGAAGATAATGATTTACTTCTTATAGATGATCTTCCATAAAAGTTTAGAGGTACAAATTATTTTATTAAAATCTAGCATTATAGAAAAAATGTTCAGCATTTTATTATAGGACAAATTCAAAGTTATAGCTAAAGGTAACATGATTTCAAATTTGTTCAGTTTGGCTTATACGTATTATTTGATGGATTAAAGTCAAGATAATATTTGAAATTACAGATCAGACACTTGAATATTCTGTATTTTTTTTATCAATTTCTTGCCTTTGACAGACTTTTTCTCTATAAAAATATGACGAAAAAACACGTGAAACTGCACACGTTATGTGCAGTTACCACACTCGTTATAGTTTTCAATCTGAACTTAATGACTCAATTTACCCAAAATCCGCCCCCTGCCAAAAATCCTCATCTGTTCTCAACAACAAACCAGCTACCAACAGCACACCCTTGGTTATATCCAAATAAGGAACCGCTCAAGCCTCAACGTCTCCTCCTTCTTTTAAAAGATTTGAGATTGGACTGACATTGACACTCTCTAATAAACAATCTATGATGAGGAAAGTCAACAGGATAGCTTACGGAAAGAGGAACTTGGTAAATGGAAAGGTCAAAGGGCACTGAGGAAGTAGGAAAGTTATTTGTGAGATTTTTGGGGTGTTTAGTGGGTCAGTTGGTGTTTTTCCTGTTTATCAATCATTGGGGGTATTGCCGGAATCAATTGTCTTAGATGATTAACTAAAAGGAAAATTGTCAAATTGAGAACGTATTTTATTTCGTTGATCTATTTTCTTCATAAAATCTCCTGCATACAATCATGTTGAAGGCAGCAATTCAATGTGAAATATGGTTCAATAGATTTTTGAAGAGGATCAGGACATGTTTTATGATAACATTTTAGTTTTAGTGTGTTTCTCAGTCATTTCAGAGAAAGCTAAGAATATTAATTATATTTGATTCCGTTAGAAAAATTGAAATCCATCAGTCCGTTTTTATTCTGACTTTAGCTTGTACAGTAACTTTTTAAATAATTTTTTTAAACAGATTTCAAGTTTCAGTATAGTAACTTCAATTATTTTGAAAGATACCATAATCCAATCACTTTTTCTCCAGGTCTTGTTAATTATTTCACAATGAATTAATTATTTTACAATGTCAATTATTTTGCAATGTCTTGTTAATTATTTTACAATGAGCAACAGGAAGAAAATATTGAGAGATTGGTTTTTATCTTTGAGCTACTCATGTACTATTGACTTTATAAATCTAACTATAATGGTACAACTGAAAGAGGTCTGCGCAGTCACTGGTTTTGACTGAATAATGAGCTCTTACATCAGTAGAAATGGGGAAAAGAAACACTCTGGTCTGAAATTACGAAAAAATAAATAGCGAGTGTATTATGAAAAACTATAGTTTCAGTGAGATCAGTGACGCGTTTAACGGTCGTGTATAGCAGTATAGGTCGTTCGCGGCACGACGAGGCCCCTCTATACAAAGCCACTCTCCAAAAAGAAAGACAGAAAAAATAAGATAAGACACGTTTTTTCCCAACATTTTTAACGCATAAGGCTTTTATAAATCAATAAATAAAAGAATATTTGAAGTATTTTTAGTAGCGCTAGAAATTTTTGAAAATGAATGAGGCCCTTTGGTAAAGCTGCACGACGATGTCCTAGGTCTTAAAAGCGCCACTGAGTGAGATCATGATATTAGACCACAACTGAAGTAAAATTTAAAAATCTTTGCTGAAATATTGACAAATATTTTACTTCATTCAGGAATTTACATGTATATTATAAGAACTGAATCACTGAAATTTTTATGAAGATCTGTATAGCTAAACTTGCTACTACAAATTAAGATATGGATTTACTAATCAGCAATATTTCAACTTCACGTTTTCATAAAATTTTCAAGATTTCTTATTACGACTCCTTGAAAGAATGTACTGTATATAAAATACTTTTTAAATCCTATTTTGTAACATTATTCCAAAGTAAGCACTTAATTTACCGGAAACCCTACAAACCCATTAAGCCATCCCTTAAAACCCAAAAACAGTTAAATTCCAATTCCAATTGTCAATTCCTTTAACTCCTGTCATTCTCAAGTAAAAAAGGAGAAAGACAGCTGACAAAAAATGATAAGACGGTAATGGGAGAGGCGACACAGGACCGAAAAAGAGATAGGTACTTCTGATAACAACAAGAACCGTGCACACCTTTAGTATAGAGTTAGACAAGTCAGTGCTAAATGAGCATACCAGAATGTAATATATAAAATGCTCTAAGGTTTCAGACAGAGTGATTGCTTCCAGTCAAGTGTTTTTGGATTGGTCGTTGAATTGTTTTGTACAAGGTGATGAAAAAGTTAGGGAGTTTTGTTTTAGTTATTCGTATACTTTATCATTTTACGAATATAATTATTTACATTCTTTTAGAATAGTATTTATATAAAAGTGAGTAAATATTCGCATTGATCTAGCGATTTTTAGATGACTGTGTTATCGAGTTCATCGAGGAATTACCAGAATGATTTTCTCTCACAAAATACTTTGAACTTTTAAATTGTTAAAAGCCCATTATTTTTCAGCTGGCAACACAGATTAAAGGTCCCTTGAGAATCCAGTACAATAGAGAACAAAGAAATAGAAACGGGATTTGTGTGTTGGAAAATGGAACGTCATACTGAAAAATATTTCAGGTTTAAGAAAATCATGAAAATTCCAAATGTATAAACGGTTACACAAAATGTTAGATTAGTCTATAACCAAAGAATACGTTGTCACTATACCCCATCTTTTGCAATGTTTAGATTTACTAATAATAATAATTGTGTTTCTTTCATATTTCATAATTACCATAACTAATGTAGAATACACACATCTCAGCAGTGGGATTGAAATTAAAATAAAAACAGGCCAATTATATCAAATAAACTCTTGAAGAAGTGTGTATCTTATAATATTTTAAGCACGTCAGAAAAAGATCTCGACTATGTTGTATTTTATTCCAGAACAACTACAACACACTGATATGGAGGGTACAATAGATCCTCCATCCAGCCACAAACACAGACTAGAAACGCAAAGTTTACTTTAGGTTGATTACATTAGCACGACAAAAAAATAATTTCATCACATTCTTTAAAAAGGTTTAAATAATATAGTATAATAAAATAAAACGTGATGAGAAAAAAAACTATAATAGCTTAATTTAATTGGAAAAGTGCTTCACTGTCATGTATATTTATAAACACTTATATATATTGAAATTATTATTCTAAATCATGTACAGCACATCATATTCATATAACATAATTAAATAATTGCATTTGTGTCTCTTGGATTATATATATATCTGTTTAAAGACCAATAAATATTATTATTATTATAAGAGAACAAAAAAAAAAAAAAAAAAACATTAAGCAAACTGAACCACCCTATACTATATATACACAATATAAACCTATAAAAACTTCCATCCACTTTTACTATTCTTTTTCCGATCATTTGAACATCCTAATGAAAGAAATGCCACCCAAATGTTACGGAGCCAATTAAAGAAAAACTCGGAGATTTTTCCCTTCGTTTCTATATACTATACATGTGAGTACTTAACGTCCATTACTGCTAATATGTTGCGAGAAAAACACGTAATTAGCGGAATGATGGGCACTGATCTAATTATAAAGAAACTGTATAAAGACAGGTTTTGTCTCTGCTTTTCAATCAGAGCTTCCTTTCTGTGTTAAATTAAGTGTCGCGATAAGAAATAAAGAGATAAAGTTTTTTATTTATAGGTTTTTGCGAAATAGATGGGTGGCGGAGTACGATTTTGAACTTGTTTCGTTTGGCAAATTGTAATCAGGGAAGATAGTTTCTTTTGAGATTTTGTGAAGTTCCGTAAGTTCAAAATTTAATTTAAAAACAAGAAAATAAATTGTCTCTTCCACTTCTGTTCAAAATCTGAAGAAGTTTTTATTGATCCTCATTTCAGAAATGTTAGAAAAGTGTCATTTTTTTATTACCTTAGTCATTCTGAGCAAATAAAAAAGTGGGAAGGTAAATTTCAATATTTGCATTTTTCAATACGTACAAGAAAATTGGGTAGTTATGCAACTCCAATACACACTCTTTTGAATATTTTGAAATTTCGATAAAAAAATATTGTGAAGTTATTTCTTATTCGAAACAATAGCATATTTCGACAGACATTGTACTGTTCCAAATTTCGAGTCACTACATATTTACAAAAGCATTTTTGTCTCAAAATAATACTTTTCAGAAATGTAGAAAACAATATACTGTACAATAGAATTTCCAAATGTGCTTCACATCTTAATGTGCTTCACATCAGTCATAGAACAAAATCAAATTTCAGAGAATTTCACTTGATTTTTATATCTGAAATAAATAACTCGCATATAATACGACTGTTATCACAAATAAAAACATACTACCGTATATTTAAACGTAAACCTGTAAACAATACTTACAAGGAATTATATTTCATTTCTAATTACAAACTTTTCTCTATACATACTTTTTATTTCTGTGAAGTCAATAGGTCACATGTCATACTCACAAAGAAAAGGTTACAATCAAATTACTCCTTCATTGATCTTTACTTGGAAAAACGAGAAAAGAATGATTGGAATTGGCTCTCAGATCTCTATACATTCCTGGAAATGTATTATAGAGTCGCCAGATTTCTCATTGAAAATTCAGGAAATTATACTGATGTTATATTGGTTATTATATTCATATACTGTTCTTACATTTGAAACCGTGTTAAGTCTGTGTTTTTTTACAGTGGGAAGCCATCTTTACCAACATACAGATCCCGTTTTGATTTTATTTGTTCTTTATTGTATTCACTTTACCAAGAGACCGCTAAGCTGTGTTGGAAAAGATGGTTTCCAGCAGGAAAAAAATACCCATTCAAAATTGACTTTCCTTTACTTGTAAGTTCAGGTATTTTGTAAATGTAAAGGAACTCGATTCAAAACTTCAGTAACATAGTTTTAAAGTATTGGTAAAAATCTAGGTAGATCACTTTAGCCATAAACGCAGTTTTAGTCTTCAATGAGTATCATATCGATCGCGTTTTTTTACTTTTTTCCCAATCAACTCACAGAATCGCTTTATTTTAAATGATATATTTTGAACTCGCTAATAAAATGTAAATCTCTGTTATATAAAATCATGTATATAATGAATTGTTCTATATAATTCCCAATATATATTTTGTAATAGTAATTGATTGTCTTGAGTTTGGTAACAAAAGTTGTAAAATTAATAAAGGTTTGCTATAAAAAGAAAATCAATTGTCTTAAATGCACTTTCGAACATTCTATAACTAATTATACCTGTATTTTTTTCAGCTGGAAGCCATCTTTTCCAACACACATATTTCGTTTTACTTTCTTTGTTCTCTATTGTACTCGTATTAATAAGAGACCGATAAGCTGTGTTGGAAAATATGGCTTCCCGCTGAAAAAATACCCCTTTAACAACGATTGTCTTAAAAGTGAACGTATGATTATATGGCCTTTTTACAGTAAACACGTAGTTAAAAAATAAATAAAACACATAATATAAAAAAAAACATCGAATAAAAAAGTATGACTACCCTATTTTTAGTCCGCATCGCATCGGTTTGCTGGCGAAGCACTTTAGAACGATTTATGACTTCGATAATAGCTCTCAATTCGAAAGCAAAGTTCTCCTTTTTATAAAGAGAATAGAGAGTTTATTTACTGACCCTTTTCTTTTATTATTACGATTATAGTGACACATAAAAGCTCTTCAGATAAACTTACGATGGTCGGTCAACAGATGATAATGTTTTTAGATTGTACGAGAGATTGTTTCTGAGTAGGGAATATTTTATTTGGAGGTTGTTTTGGAGCGTTTAAATGGTGTTTTAATGGGTTGTGTGAATGTGTGGTGGTGGGGTGGATGCTGATGACTGATTGTAATAGGTTTGAGCACTTTTAGGCGTCGCTTTCATTTCTTTCTATAGGAGTTTCTCATAGTTTTTTTTGCAATAATTCCTCATAGTTTTTTTTGTAATACAGTAATTGCTTATAGAAGAACTTAAAGCTATATCTCGCATCAGTCAACGTTCTCGGTTTTCTATTTATACTAATTTTTGTTTCATCTATACAACTTTTAAAATCAAGAGGAAAAAAGTAATTGGATAGCAAATATTGGACTCTAACCGATTTTGTTTTCAGTTAAATATTTCAACATCTCCTGCTGTACTTCTTTCTTACAAGAGTAATTATTCTTGTCAAACACTACCATTTTACTGTAAATAAGAAGATTTGTCCTGCAAAAGAAACTGGTCCACGAAATTGTCATGAGCGTGCTGAAGGACTACATCCACATTCTGCAATTCAAACTCCTCTTTCTCGTTGAAATAATACATTTTCAAAATGGAACAAATGCAACTTCTCTGAAAAGGAACTGACTTTTCAAAAGGTTCTTGAAAACTGATTTAGATTAGTAGTAGAACTGTCTTTTAACCAATATTAGTTTCATCAAATTAGTTATTGCATCCCAAAATTACGAATGATCATTTTCCAGCATTACTACTCGAGATTAGCTACCCTAATAAAAATACCTAACTAGGCACCTCCCAAATAAAACCAGCACCTTACTTTATTTACCACTCCACTTAGTATCTATAACATAAGCAATCAAATTCGAAGATCTTTAACTCCAGGCAGCACAAAAACACACACACAAGAATAAATTCGAGGCGTGCAATCATTCAATAGTCTTCTGACGCACAATAGTTTATATATAACTCAAACCCAAAAGAGAAGAGAGAGGCTTTTATCTTCAACTGTACCGGCGGCTCTTTTTACTCCCCCCATTTCTCCATTATCATTAGCGAAGAGTTGCAGAAGGAGCGGGGGAGGGGGATCAGTAGGCACATAGGGGGGTGGAGGATATTGGATATTAGATCTGTGTGTGTCTCTCTTCTCTCTCTCTCTAAATCTGTTCGTCTTCTCTATTTTCTGCCGTGATGCTGTGATCTCTTTGTTCGAGGAAGAGGAAATGATGAGCAGGAATGGATTTTTTAGAGGGGAAGAGAAGCGGAGGAGGGGAGGAATTTTAGAATGGATATAATGACTTAAAATTTTCAGAGTGGTACTGAGTAGAAACTTTATTTTCATAAAATTTGAGAGCATTATAATAGTGATGTTGACCACATGTAGGAAATTATAGAGTATAATTCTTCTTTAATTATATAGTTTATGTTAACCCGTGTCGAGTTTATAGTCCATATTCAAGAAGGCTCTATACTCAGAGTATAGAGCCTTCTTGAATAAGAATTATCAACAATCTCAGGCTATGGACTTCCACGATTTCTTGAGTTTATAGTCCCAGTTTCCTCCATTCGAATAATTCTCCTGAAGTGCCTGTTAACAAATGCATTGCTGGATATGTCGGCAGGCAAACTCAATTCCCGAGATTTCCACTGTAAAATGAAGCGAATCCCTATAATAAGGTACTGTTCCATACTAATATTAATAGAGCGCCTGAGGATTTCCGGATAATGTTCCTATCGAGCCCTGAAGCTTAGAAAAAATGCGATTTAACCTTGTTTAACCCCGAGCTTCAAGCTGTCTGAAGTCTATCGAGTCAAGCTGTTAGTCAGTCCCTAAATGTGAACAAAAGACAATAATTATGGAAAAACCCATTTGTTTCTTACGAAACAAATAGGAAAGTTAATACGTGGATGTCAATAAACTCAGAAAATCATATCTCTCAGTAACAGTTTAGTGAAAAATTTCAAATTATTTCAACCCAGCCCTGTCAAAAATCTCAATTTTCTTTCAATATCTGCTCACCACTTATCGACAAGAAGAAAAAGTATTACATATAAAAAACGAAGAACATTATTATTTTCCACTTTTTTCCCTTTTCCCTTATTTTCTTTTGACCGTCTTGGAAACAAAATGAATTACAGAAAAGAAAGAGAAGTTCGGGAGAAAACATGGAAACAGAATGATTTGTAAAATGCAGTTAAGCGACTTTCTTATAAAGTCAACCAATTTCCGTATACAGTATTGAGAGAAGATGGAAAAAGCAAAAACAAAGAAATTGATGTATATGGGAATAGGTTTAAATGTAAAACAGAAACAAAAGCTATTATACGTTAGAGAGTCGACTTTTGAGTACAGAGTATTGTTTTCTATACATCCTCACACTTTTCTGCAAGAACCTGTATATTATATGACGAATATTCGCTGTAAAATTTAGATATATTTTCTGGAACAGATTATATTATTAGTGTTACTCTCGGATAAAATTCTGAGTTTAAATATCTGGAATTGTTTTTATTCCCTGATTTCAGAGTGACTTATTTAATTAGAAGTAATTGGTACTATATGGTAGTCAAAGAAAAGTATGAGGTAAACTGCAGAATCATAATAATTTGTGCTGAAGTGTGAGCATGTTATTGGACCGTTAATATGCATCCCCGTATACGACAAAACCGACGTGGTTGCATATGACATAGGAACTCCATAATGCTAGTAACTTCGTGTCAACGTACTAATACACATCTTATAAGTTATCTTATAAGGCTTATGGTATCTTATAAAGCGAATTTGTTTTTGTCAATAACTTTAAATAACCCATGTACGAAAATTTAATATGGAAAACTTATTTGAAATACTCTGAAATAGTGTGAGGAAAAAAAGTAAATAACGGATTTATTTGCACGGAGCATAACTTTATCATTTTAACTACTGACCGTCTCACATGAATTATACTCTACTTTTGGTTTTGTAGAACTCACTGTTCTGTCAGTATTTGACATAACTTAATCGATAACTTAATAAGACATAACTTAATCGACATAGTTCTGAAAATATTGTTTCACTGGAGAAGACAATAACTTCGCATCTATAATATTCAGTAACTTAACAAATATAATGACCAAACTATCTAACAATTGCTAGAAAACTAAAATTATACGATAATCCCCCTTCATAGCAAAAATAATAATTCGCGTATATAAACAACCATTATAAGCACCCAAAACACTATGTCGTAAACTAAATTCAAGTATACATACTTGGACCAAAACCACCGTTTGAAATCTCTTTTTATCTCCAATTACCCTAAACACACTCATTCGTACTTCCATTTCGTCACGATCCCGCAGTTAAATAATTGTTCCTCTTTCAAACTATACAACTAAATTCCACCGAATTCCGAACTTCTTGCCAAATATTCCATGAACGTTAACACATACAGCAGAAGTGAAACACTTAAAATATAAAGAACAACATACTGATGAACTTCCGTTTAAGAATGTTTGCTTTGGAGAGGAAACGAGAAAACAAAATAAAATTATTCACTAAGTAATGAAAGGTTATTGGATTTGTTGAGGCTGTACGAAAAGTGCGATTAAGAGAAATTAGGGGTTTAAGTTATGTAACGTTTTAACTGTTTACTTGCCATATTATTTCATTCTTCTTTTTTCATTTTTGTTTGTGTTTACTTTACAACAAAAACTAAAATGTCAAAAACAGACTGAAAATGGGTAAATGGCAAGTACACAGTCAAAATATTGCCTAGTTTAAAGTTATTATCAAATCATTGGTATATTGTTATTTTTAAGTAATTTTTATTTGACAGTGCAAAAGACTTTAGTTCATTAGAAAAATCAATTACAAACAATAAGAATATTCAGTTTCTCGATTCGAAATAACGGGCTCCCACATAATTATATGCTGAATTTTTCTTCTTCTTAATTTATTTTGATGTTGTAACGTTCTCAATTCATTATTTCGAGTCATAATTGACCTGATCTTGAACTTCAAGAAAGTAACTGACTAATCTCAAATTATAATGTTTCCAAAATCTTACGGACCCAAATCGATTAAACCATCAAGGGTGTTTCTGACATTCCAACAATTGATAATCCTT
>JAQIWE010001369.1:0-16110 GCA_034698565.1 Campodea plusiochaeta
CGGCCTCGCTCTACTTAGGCTTCATGTCAGCGTTTTGGATACGAGAGAAAATCACAGATTTTGACAATCATATGACATCCCTCCTACCAAGAGAGAAACTAGGTAATTTGTTTTTTAAAAAAAAAAGAACCGATAGTGGAACGACAGAGCGCCGTTCTAAAGTCAAAATAACCAACCAAAACGTGAAGATCTTTGATGGTACATCAATGTACATTTACATTTTCGTTTTACCAGAATATGGAATTAAACATTTAAAAAAAAATGGAATAACATAACTGAATGAGCATAAAATAACTACATCTGAATGCATAGTTCATGTGATGTCAATATATACTATATTAATGATGACAATGACAAAAAAAATAAAAACAAGATTGATGTTATGATACATGATCCAAAATAAAATACACTTAAATGTAACTACAATTAAAATAAGTAATTTGTGCATTATAATACAATTACGCACACATTTATCATCGCTTCACACGCAAAATGAATCAAAGTTAGCGGTTTATAATTATTGCTGAACTTGAATATGTTACGCGAAATGGTTGTCCAAAAAAAAATAATAATACAAAAATATGACAACGGCACATTATTGGAAAGAGGCAAATGTTTATATATTTTGGGAAATAGGCACTGGTCTGGCAATCGCAAGCACGTTCATCCAAGGTTGTATAAACACTGTGTTCTGGAAAAAGGGCATTCCGAGGATTCCAGACACAGCATAATTGAATGAATTGGTGTCCGCTATACGAAATTTCGGTGATATGGTTGTTGCATCAAACTTGAAATCACGGGTGTAATACTGTCCGACGAGTAAAGATGGTATTAATTCACTATTAAAGGAGTTCTCCAGAGTGTCTGGTCGAAGTTCAAGTCGATGAGGTGTTCCAACCATGTCTAAGAGTGTAATGAACATCGTGTTATATCCACGTCGATCAATTGGAACAGTGTCATAGTCTGTCCAAATATCTTGTTTGCGTTGTGCTTGTCTGGGTTTCAACTCAACGTATTGGGGTGACTGATGCGCCCAAAGTTGATTTTCATTAACAGTTGAATCTGGTGCCCAAGGGTCAGTGGTTGCCTCATTTTCCCATTGTAAGCTTTGGGAAGGATCATAATCGTCATTGTTTGTTTGCTCATTTTGGATTGTAGGGTCCTCAGCTAATATATTGCAGAGGTTGTCCATTTCTGGTTCCCAGATACTGATGGGAAAATCCATATCCATTTCTATAATTAACAACAATATATTTTCTTATTAAAAAATATGTACATTGATAGAAACACAAGGTTTTTGTCCGCTGTTTCGGACATCCCTGTTTCCACAGGAAACACACTCCGATAATGATTTGAACATTTTAATACAGGACGTGTGTTTGAAACCAGCATATGTCTTATTTTATAAAGAAAAGAAAGACTTTATATGCTTTTATAGAAAGTTAAATGACTGGTAAGTAATTATTTTAATCATTATGTATTCAATATATATGAACGTGAATCTCTTTTTGTTATAGATTGGTGAAAATCTGCAAAATCTGATTTTTGACTAAATGTCAATGAAATGTAAGACGGAACAATAACATATCAATGCGTCCATCAACAGCTACCATCCAATCTCACTTACAATTTTGAGTAATTTTGGTATTATGAAGTATATTACTACATCCACATTTCGATAAAAGTACTAATGATTCTGTAGGAATAACACTTCTTCAGGTAATGATTCGTGAGTCAGAGTATTTTTTAAAAACAAAATTCTAAACAAAATTATAATTTAATTGCCTAATAAGTATCTCATACTTATTTTCCACAAATACAGCTTGATTTGCTGTTGGCAAAGTTTATTATGACCCACTGAATTCATTAAACTGGTTAGTGAAAGAAGAATGAAGGTTATGTAAAGTACCAGATTTAGAAAAAGGATATTCTAATATCTCATTTAGATATTTATGAATATAGATAGTTTATTATTTAAGGTATGCATCCCTTATTTTGAAACTATGCACGATTTTAGCTATGCTTTCGTGGATTGACTAGTCTTAAAAATTATGTAGAATATTTCTTACCTTATTCTTAATTTATAGTGCACTCTTTGAAAAAATTACAAAAATGTCACTCTAACTTATTACCTAAAACAATTTGCTATTCAATTACAAAAATCACAATGATATAAAATATATTGTTCTACAGCATCTTATATTATAAGATTAACCATAAGTAGAACAATGGTTTGGCCTAAATGTGGCTTATAGATTATCTCTGTATATGCTTCTAAACTATCAATTGTGTAAGCAAAATAATAATTAGGTCACAGCTTCACTGTAGCTAACCTCAACTTATTATATAGTATTCATGCATCTTAAATAATATTCATGCATTTAAAATAATATAACTTAGCATAATAATAAAAACTAAAATATAATGAGATAAACATCTCTTCTGGATTCATGCGACAAAACATTCCAATCCCTCACTGCTACACTGTAATCACACAAATATGGTGATTCACAGAATCTAAAAAGATAAAGCAGAATCATTATTATACCTGAAAAGGAAACAATTATGATTATACACTATCAGAAGAATCTTGTATGCGTCTCATTTGTGCTCTGGTGATTCTCTGATTATTGTAATCGTGAATTGTAGGTTTATTATTGATATCTACACTTGTATTAGTATTGGTGGGTAAACTATCTTTGGCCCACGGTAGATTAAAGTCATGAAACTTCTTTAATCTTTTTATATTAACAACCTGTGTTTTGAGTTTGCTCTTCTTATCAATTGGCTCTATTAAATAATTTAGAGGACTCAATTTTTGAGCAATTCTGAAACCTCCAATATAGTTTGGTAATAGCTTCTGTGTATACCCTACCTTCCTATTTTCTACTTGTAGGTATACTTTATCACCTACCGAAAACTCAAAATTTCGGTGTGATTTATCGTATTGAGCTTTATATTTTTCTTGAGCTCTTTGTATATTAGTAAAAGCTGATTTTCTAGCTTTATTGAGTTTTTGGATATAATCTTGTACAGATACAGGTTCATTATCTGTATAGATTAAATTTTCAGGTGGTATGACTGGCATACAACCATACGTTAAATAATAAGGTGAATAACCAGTTGACACATTTATGCTGCAATTCAAAGCATATGTCACTGCAGGTAGGTATACGTCCCAATTTGATTGTTGTTCGTTTACGTAGTTGCTGAGTGCTTGCATGATGGATTGGTTCGCCCGTTCCACCTGTCCGTTCGCCTGGTGATTTCCTGTTGTAATAAAGTGACTAGTTGTGCCTAATATTTTTAGTACAGCTGTCATGAAAGTACTCGTTAGGATACTTCCCCTATCGAAAGTTATTACTTCACACGGACCGAAAACCCAAAAGATTTTGTCAATAATAAATTTGGCTACCTGAGCAGTGGTTGCTTCTGTTAAAGAATCTGTTATTAAATATTTCGAAAATAAATCTGACGCTACCACTACATATTTATTCCTGGAAGAACTTCTATGTATACTTCCGAGAATGTCGAGTGAAATGTGTCTGAAGTTTCGAGACTCTAAAGTTGGTTGCATAAGACCAGCAGGTGCTTGATGTACTGGTTTTCTTTCCATACAGGTCTCACAATTCATAATATACTTTTTTAAATCATTATACATGTTTCTCCAAAAGTACCGATTTTTGACACTTAAATATGTTTTCGTAATACCTAAATGTGCTCCAACTAAACTGTTGTGACTCTCATTTAAAATAGTATGTTTAAGTGACTGTGGTAAAACTATCACTTTTCGTAAACCTCCTTCGGTTTCTACTTCTTTATATAATCTATCATTAATTATGTAAAAATCTTTAATTTTTCTTAACTCTGATTTTGATTTAATTTGCTTTTGAATTAACTCTCTAATTTTGAAAATATCCTCATCTAAATGTTGTGATTCGTCAATTTTCTTAAGTATATTGACTTCTAAAGAAATATTATCAATATTATGAAATAATGGATTTTGTTTTTTCGAATCTGTGGGTGCTGGGTTCACTGGGGTCCTGCTAAGAAAGTCAGGTACTGAGTTTAAAACTCCGGGTTTGTATGTTATTTTATACCCACTCAACCTCAGTGCCCATCTTGCTAAACGTCCAAAAGGATTACGTATTTTAGTAAGGAAAGTCAAGGCTTCGTGGTCACTTACGACCTCTGTTTCACGGCCATAGGTGTAGTGACGAAAATATTCTAACCCAAATATACAAGCTAAAGCTTCCAATTCAGTTATAGAATATTTTGATTCAGCAGAAGATAATGATCTGCTGGCGTACCCAATCAATTTTAATTTTGAATTGTGGTCGCGTTGGTAAAGTGCTGATCCAATTCCTAAGATGGATGCATCACAATGAAGTACCGTCGGTAATTTTTCATTAAAATGACATAATACAGGAGCTGTTGTGAGTTTTAATTTTAATAAGTTAAATGCATCATTTTGCTCTTTTCCCCAATGAAAAGAAACGTTCTTCTTTGTTAAATTTGTTAATGGTTTAGAAATTTTTGCGTATCCTGGGATGTACGCTCTATAATAATTACAACACCCAAGGAAACTCCTCACATTTTTGATTGTTTTTGGGATGTCTATCTTTCTAATTGCATCTATTTTATTTTCATTTACTTCAACTCCATGTTCTGATACTTTAAATCCTAAAACTCCAATTCTCTTATACCCGAAAGAACACTTAGAAGGTTTGATTGTAAAACCTGCTTCATATAATCTTTGTAGAACAAGATTAAGATTTCTTAAATGTTCTTCGTTATCACGACCAAAGATTATCAGATCATCCTGAAAAACTATCACGCTCTTATTTACTAAATCCGACATTACATTGTTTATAATATTTGCAAAAATTGCCGCGCTGGATGCAAGACCTTGAGCCATGCGCTTATACTGAAATTTACCAAATGGAGTGGTAAATGCACTTTTATGTCTGTCTTCTGGTTTGGTTAAAATTTGGAAATACCCACTATTCAAGTCAATTGCGCTATATATTTTGGAATCAGATAAGTAGGATAAAATCTCAGAGATTAGCGGCAACGGATAGCTCGGAATTTTTGAAATTTTGTTCAAAAATCTGAAGTCACTGACAACCCTAGTTCCGCCTGAGCTTTTCTTGACTAATAAAAATGGTGAATTATATTGGCTGTGACTGGGTTCAATCACATCCTGCTCCAACATAATATCCACATGTTCTTTCATTTGTTCTATCTCCGAATGACTTAGTCTAAATTGACGTACATGTACTGGTTTATCCGTATTCGTAACAATTTCATGTTGAATTTCACCCCTATATTTCCCTAAATGATATGGGTGCCAAGCTATTAACACATTATATTTTTTCAAAGTTTCTAAAATTTTGTTCTGTTCACTACTAGGTAAATCTTTATTAATATCAATTTTTGATGCTTGAAAAGGTTGAATATACTTTATATTGTAAGATTCATGTGCAAGTTTAATGTCATTTTCTAATTGTGTTTGAACAGAATTATTATTAATCTCTTTTTCCAAAACTACTCTTAATTTTCCAAGTGATAAATTATTTCTTAAAGTGACACCATGATTACTATAATTTTTAATAAGTAACGAACCATTTCCATTAATAACCTTAATTATACTATAAGGTATTGAAATTTTTAAATTCCTACATAATTTTTTATTAGGAATAAACATGAATTTATAAACCGTAGAAGAATTTGTACGTTTAGTCAATTCAGAAGTAAAAGCGACACTAACTTCCTGCTTTCCTGGAATGTGTGTATCATTAAAGATAAAAGATTTGTACATTCGCTTAGTACTTATTACGTCATTAAAACCCTGATTCACATTGCTGTGATGTGCTTTATTGTAAGCGCTCTTCCGCTTTACATCGTTATGACGCGCTCCGCTTTGGATGACGTCATGATTTCTAGGCTGCTTTCTAACCACATTAATAATAGAGCTCTTTGGTACAGATATATTATTTTTCTGTCCTGAACTTCTTGATTTTACAAACCTGACACTATTAAATTTTCCCGAACCTGATATGGGAAAATTCACTGTCTCAGTCCTGTAATCAATAGCAGTCTTAAATTTGCGTAAAAAATTATCGCCTATTAGAATATCGTAAGGAAAATTTCGCACTACAGCAGTATTTATAAAATATTCTTTTGAACCTATGGATATTTTCAATAAACACATGCCTAAAAATGGTAACTCATTATTGGTGACTGATTTCAAAATTATATTTTCATTTCTACGAATGAACTTTTTATTCACAATTCTATCTGAACAGATAGTTAATTCAGCACCGCTATCTATCAAAATCTGATAAGATACATTATTTATGACACCATCAATCATTGGTTTAGAGTCATAACCTAAATTATATACATTATATGAGTTACGCTGCACATTATTATAATTATTTCTACTATAATCCTTACGAAAATTCTTTTTGACAGAAGAAAGGCTGTGCTTTATCTCTGTCCGTTGGCGTTTGGGTAAGACCTTCTTTGATTTGCTTGATTGTTCTGAATTTTATACGCAGGCACTCTGCAAGTGTCTTGTTTGTGACCTCGTAAAGAACATCTGTAGCAAATTACATTAGGATTTACAGATTTGCGTACCTGGTTTTTGTTAACAGAATTATTGTTAAATTTTTGAAATTTATTCTGGTTAACTTTACGCTTAGGAGACTCATAATTATTATTTGAATAATTTCTCCTATTATTCTGTGTTCTGAAGTTATTACTAACTTCATTTCTTTTCTTATTCTGGTTTTTAAAATTGGATAAAATATGTAACACTTCAGTTTTTAATTGACCTATTTCATTTTTCAAGTCAGAATTTACAGTGTTAATTTCTAACCTGTCTGCTTTGCTCTGTATCATTCGTTTCGCTTGTTCAAAACTTTGCAATTTATCTAAAATTTCTTCAATTGAAGATAAATTGAGCGGAATAATCTTATCCATGTTTTCCGCTGTTAGGCCCCTAATAATGTGTTTCATTATTTGTTCAGTGGACATTTTAGAATCCACTTTACTGCATAAATGCTTAATGTCATAGACATACTGCGCTGCAGTTTCATCCAATTTTTGAGATCTATTTCTCAATTTGATTTCAGCAATTTCGTCTTCCCCTTTTTGTTTAAAAGCCTTTTTAAGCTCTTTTTGCAAATCCTCCCATTCTATATCAATAGAACCGTCGGCTTTAGTGTTAAGCCGCTCATAGTCATCATACCACTTTGATGCTATGCCGCCTAAGGAAAATGGTAAGGATTGAATTTTCTTTTCTTCATCCCAACCATTAAAATTAGCAATTTTATTGTATTTCTTCAAATAATCAGAAATACGCTCTTTTTCCAAACCTGAAAATTTGTCTGGAATGATAGCTTGTTGAGCTATAATTATTTGACCTTTTTCACCCATTTTTTCGTCTTTTACCGTAATAGTGGTATCGACCTTATTTTTCTCAATATTTAATTGTTCTAACACCTCTTTTAAGTCTGCTTTATTATCTAAATCGGAAACGCTTTTTGCTTTCCTTTTGTGGTCTAATTCATAAAATTTATTTGTGTTAGTAGTTCTAGTAACGGGCATAATCTCATTTTTAATAAATTAAATAATTTCTCATTTTGTAAAGAAAAGAACCCGCAAACCTCCACCATGAAATATGACTCGAATTCGGTCTTTATAATAAAATACAATTCGAAAAATTTAGTATATTTGGGGGTATAGTTCCACCAGAACCATAGTGGTTCAACGATAGATTATGAATGTAACTGGAGATGGTAGATTTATTATTGAATCGAAGACTTTTGATTCTTATTCTTCACATGAGAAAGATTACTAAATTATTTGCATAATTCAAATAACTGGACTTGTATAAAATAATAACAATTTATTTACATAACAAATTTTAGATGTGATTACATAATATTAGATTCAAACAAATAGTTTTCTTTATAGAAAACTTAGACTCAAATAACATACAGAACTTATGTTAAAAAAACAATAATTACAATAGTTATAGCTTACCATCAGAGAACATCCTGGTTATCTCACTAAAGAGCTTATATTCAATCACTAAGTCTTTTTCTTCTCTGTCTCCTCCTTTTGAGACCCGATCATCCCTTTTTATACTTAATCTTAATCCGTTGGAATGACCTACTTTTGTTAGCCCGAATTACAGTTTCTCTGACATCATTCTCTCGGCCTTGTGACCATTGTGGTGAGGCAGAGCCGGCTCGGAGTTCTGCCTTGGCCTACTTGGCTTCGCATTGACGTCAACGATCGTCTTGGCCTAGATTTCGGCTTGTGAAGACGTCGATGCGAATGGACCGCTAGACGGCCTCGCTCTACTTAGGTTTCATGTCAGCGTTTTGGATAGGAGGGAAAATCACAGATTTTGACAATCATATGACATCCCGCTTACCAAGAGAGAAACTAGGTAATTTTTGTTTTTGAGAAAAAAAAAAGAACCGACAGTGGAACGACAGATTGCCGTTCTAAAGTCAAAATAACCAACCAAAACGTGAAGATCTTTGATGGTACATCAATGTACATTTACATTTTTGTTTTACCAGAATATGGAATTAAACATTTAATAAAAAAAAATGGAATAACATAACTGAATGAATAACTACATCTGCAAGCATAGTTCATGTGATGCTAATATATACTATATTAATGATGACAGTGACAAAAATAAAAACAAGATTGATGTTATGGTACATGATTCAATACACTTAAATGTAACTATAATTAAAATAAGTAAGTTGTTCATTATAATACAATTACGCACACATTTATCATTGCTTCACACGAAAAATGAATCAGAGTTAGCGGTTTATAATTATTGCTGAACTTGAATATGTTATGCGAAATGGATGTCCAAAAAAAAATAATAATACAAAAATATGACAACGTCACATTATTGGGAAGTGGTAAATGTTTATATATTTTGGGAAATAGGCACTGGTTTGGCAATCGCAAGCACGTTCATCCAAGGTTGTATAAACACTGTGTTCTGGAAAAAGGGCATTCCGAGGATTCCAGACACAGCATAATTGAATGAATTGGTGTCCGCTATACGAAATTTCGGTGATATGGTTGTTGCATCAAACTTGAAATCACGGGTGTAATACTGTCCGACGAGTAAAGATGGTATTAATTCACTATTAAAGGAGTTCTCCAGAGTGTCTGGTCGAAGTTCAAGTCGATGAGGTGTTCCAACCATGTCTAAGAGTGTAATGAACATCGTGTTATATCCACGTCGATCAATTGGAACAGTGTCATAGTCTGTCCAAATATCTTGTTTGCGTTGTGCTTGTCTGGGTTTCAACTCAACGTATTGGGGTGACTGATGCGCCCAAAGTTGATTTTCATTAACAGTTGAATCTGGTGCCCAAGGGTCAGTGGTTGCCTCATTTTCCCATTGTAAGCTTTGGGAAGGATCATAATCGTCATTGTTTGTTTGCTCATTTTGGATTGTAGGGTCCTCAGCTAATATATTGCAGAGGTTGTCCATTTCTGGTTCCCAGATACTGATGGGAAAATCCATATCCATTTCTATAATTAACAACAATATATTTTCTTATTAAAAAATATGTACATTGATAGAAACACAAGGTTTTTGTCCGCTGTTTCGGACATCCCTGTTTCCACAGGAAACACACTCCGATAATGATTTGAACATTTTAATACAGGACGTGTGTTTGAAACCAGCATATGTCTTATTTTATAAAGAAAAGAAAGACTTTATATGCTTTTATAGAAAGTTAAATGACTGGTAAGTAATTATTTTAATCATTATGTATTCAATATATATGAACGTGAATCTCTTTTTGTTATAGATTGGTGAAAATCTGCAAAATCTGATTTTTGACTAAATGTCAATGAAATGTAAGACGGAACAATAACATATCAATGCGTCCATCAACAGCTACCATCCAATCTCACTTACAATTTTGAGTAATTTTGGTATTATGAAGTATATTACTACATCCACATTTCGATAAAAGTACTAATGATTCTGTAGGAATAACACTTCTTCAGGTAATGATTCGTGAGTCAGAGTATTTTTTAAAAACAAAATTCTAAACAAAATTATAATTTAATTGCCTAATAAGTATCTCATACTTATTTTCCACAAATACAGCTTGATTTGCTGTTGGCAAAGTTTATTATGACCCACTGAATTCATTAAACTGGTTAGTGAAAGAAGAATGAAGGTTATGTAAAGTACCAGATTTAGAAAAAGGATATTCTAATATCTCATTTAGATATTTATGAATATAGATAGTTTATTATTTAAGGTATGCATCCCTTATTTTGAAACTATGCACGATTTTAGCTATGCTTTCGTGGATTGACTAGTCTTAAAAATTATGTAGAATATTTCTTACCTTATTCTTAATTTATAGTGCACTCTTTGAAAAAATTACAAAAATGTCACTCTAACTTATTACCTAAAACAATTTGCTATTCAATTACAAAAATCACAATGATATAAAATATATTGTTCTACAGCATCTTATATTATAAGATTAACCATAAGTAGAACAATGGTTTGGCCTAAATGTGGCTTATAGATTATCTCTGTATATGCTTCTAAACTATCAATTGTGTAAGCAAAATAATAATTAGGTCACAGCTTCACTGTAGCTAACCTCAACTTATTATATAGTATTCATGCATCTTAAATAATATTCATGCATTTAAAATAATATAACTTAGCATAATAATAAAAACTAAAATATAATGAGATAAACATCTCTTCTGGATTCATGCGACAAAACATTCCAATCCCTCACTGCTACACTGTAATCACACAAATATGGTGATTCACAGAATCTAAAAAGATAAAGCAGAATCATTATTATACCTGAAAAGGAAACAATTATGATTATACACTATCAGAAGAATCTTGTATGCGTCTCATTTGTGCTCTGGTGATTCTCTGATTATTGTAATCGTGAATTGTAGGTTTATTATTGATATCTACACTTGTATTAGTATTGGTGGGTAAACTATCTTTGGCCCACGGTAGATTAAAGTCATGAAACTTCTTTAATCTTTTTATATTAACAACCTGTGTTTTGAGTTTGCTCTTCTTATCAATTGGCTCTATTAAATAATTTAGAGGACTCAATTTTTGAGCAATTCTGAAACCTCCAATATAGTTTGGTAATAGCTTCTGTGTATACCCTACCTTCCTATTTTCTACTTGTAGGTATACTTTATCACCTACCGAAAACTCAAAATTTCGGTGTGATTTATCGTATTGAGCTTTATATTTTTCTTGAGCTCTTTGTATATTAGTAAAAGCTGATTTTCTAGCTTTATTGAGTTTTTGGATATAATCTTGTACAGATACAGGTTCATTATCTGTATAGATTAAATTTTCAGGTGGTATGACTGGCATACAACCATACGTTAAATAATAAGGTGAATAACCAGTTGACACATTTATGCTGCAATTCAAAGCATATGTCACTGCAGGTAGGTATACGTCCCAATTTGATTGTTGTTCGTTTACGTAGTTGCTGAGTGCTTGCATGATGGATTGGTTCGCCCGTTCCACCTGTCCGTTCGCCTGGTGATTTCCTGTTGTAATAAAGTGACTAGTTGTGCCTAATATTTTTAGTACAGCTGTCATGAAAGTACTCGTTAGGATACTTCCCCTATCGAAAGTTATTACTTCACACGGACCGAAAACCCAAAAGATTTTGTCAATAATAAATTTGGCTACCTGAGCAGTGGTTGCTTCTGTTAAAGAATCTGTTATTAAATATTTCGAAAATAAATCTGACGCTACCACTACATATTTATTCCTGGAAGAACTTCTATGTATACTTCCGAGAATGTCGAGTGAAATGTGTCTGAAGTTTCGAGACTCTAAAGTTGGTTGCATAAGACCAGCAGGTGCTTGATGTACTGGTTTTCTTTCCATACAGGTCTCACAATTCATAATATACTTTTTTAAATCATTATACATGTTTCTCCAAAAGTACCGATTTTTGACACTTAAATATGTTTTCGTAATACCTAAATGTGCTCCAACTAAACTGTTGTGACTCTCATTTAAAATAGTATGTTTAAGTGACTGTGGTAAAACTATCACTTTTCGTAAACCTCCTTCGGTTTCTACTTCTTTATATAATCTATCATTAATTATGTAAAAATCTTTAATTTTTCTTAACTCTGATTTTGATTTAATTTGCTTTTGAATTAACTCTCTAATTTTGAAAATATCCTCATCTAAATGTTGTGATTCGTCAATTTTCTTAAGTATATTGACTTCTAAAGAAATATTATCAATATTATGAAATAATGGATTTTGTTTTTTCGAATCTGTGGGTGCTGGGTTCACTGGGGTCCTGCTAAGAAAGTCAGGTACTGAGTTTAAAACTCCGGGTTTGTATGTTATTTTATACCCACTCAACCTCAGTGCCCATCTTGCTAAACGTCCAAAAGGATTACGTATTTTAGTAAGGAAAGTCAAGGCTTCGTGGTCACTTACGACCTCTGTTTCACGGCCATAGGTGTAGTGACGAAAATATTCTAACCCAAATATACAAGCTAAAGCTTCCAATTCAGTTATAGAATATTTTGATTCAGCAGAAGATAATGATCTGCTGGCGTACCCAATCAATTTTAATTTTGAATTGTGGTCGCGTTGGTAAAGTGCTGATCCAATTCCTAAGATGGATGCATCACAATGAAGTACCGTCGGTAATTTTTCATTAAAATGACATAATACAGGAGCTGTTGTGAGTTTTAATTTTAATAAGTTAAATGCATCATTTTGCTCTTTTCCCCAATGAAAAGAAACGTTCTTCTTTGTTAAATTTGTTAATGGTTTAGAAATTTTTGCGTATCCTGGGATGTACGCTCTATAATAATTACAACACCCAAGGAAACTCCTCACATTTTTGATTGTTTTTGGGATGTCTATCTTTCTAATTGCATCTATTTTATTTTCATTTACTTCAACTCCATGTTCTGATACTTTAAATCCTAAAACTCCAATTCTCTTATACCCGAAAGAACACTTAGAAGGTTTGATTGTAAAACCTGCTTCATATAATCTTTGTAGAACAAGATTAAGATTTCTTAAATGTTCTTCGTTATCACGACCAAAGATTATCAGATCATCCTGAAAAACTATCACGCTCTTATTTACTAAATCCGACATTACATTGTTTATAATATTTGCAAAAATTGCCGCGCTGGATGCAAGACCTTGAGCCATGCGCTTATACTGAAATTTACCAAATGGAGTGGTAAATGCACTTTTATGTCTGTCTTCTGGTTTGGTTAAAATTTGGAAATACCCACTATTCAAGTCAATTGCGCTATATATTTTGGAATCAGATAAGTAGGATAAAATCTCAGAGATTAGCGGCAACGGATAGCTCGGAATTTTTGAAATTTTGTTCAAAAATCTGAAGTCACTGACAACCCTAGTTCCGCCTGAGCTTTTCTTGACTAATAAAAATGGTGAATTATATTGGCTGTGACTGGGTTCAATCACATCCTGCTCCAACATAATATCCACATGTTCTTTCATTTGTTCTATCTCCGAATGACTTAGTCTAAATTGACGTACATGTACTGGTTTATCCGTATTCGTAACAATTTCATGTTGAATTTCACCCCTATATTTCCCTAAATGATATGGGTGCCAAGCTATTAACACATTATATTTTTTCAAAGTTTCTAAAATTTTGTTCTGTTCACTACTAGGTAAATCTTTATTAATATCAATTTTTGATGCTTGAAAAGGTTGAATATACTTTATATTGTAAGATTCATGTGCAAGTTTAATGTCATTTTCTAATTGTGTTTGAACAGAATTATTATTAATCTCTTTTTCCAAAACTACTCTTAATTTTCCAAGTGATAAATTATTTCTTAAAGTGACACCATGATTACTATAATTTTTAATAAGTAACGAACCATTTCCATTAATAACCTTAATTATACTATAAGGTATTGAAATTTTTAAATTCCTACATAATTTTTTATTAGGAATAAACATGAATTTATAAACCGTAGAAGAATTTGTACGTTTAGTCAATTCAGAAGTAAAAGCGACACTAACTTCCTGCTTTCCTGGAATGTGTGTATCATTAAAGATAAAAGATTTGTACATTCGCTTAGTACTTATTACGTCATTAAAACCCTGATTCACATTGCTGTGATGTGCTTTATTGTAAGCGCTCTTCCGCTTTACATCGTTATGACGCGCTCCGCTTTGGATGACGTCATGATTTCTAGGCTGCTTTCTAACCACATTAATAATAGAGCTCTTTGGTACAGATATATTATTTTTCTGTCCTGAACTTCTTGATTTTACAAACCTGACACTATTAAATTTTCCCGAACCTGATATGGGAAAATTCACTGTCTCAGTCCTGTAATCAATAGCAGTCTTAAATTTGCGTAAAAAATTATCGCCTATTAGAATATCGTAAGGAAAATTTCGCACTACAGCAGTATTTATAAAATATTCTTTTGAACCTATGGATATTTTCAATAAACACATGCCTAAAAATGGTAACTCATTATTGGTGACTGATTTCAAAATTATATTTTCATTTCTACGAATGAACTTTTTATTCACAATTCTATCTGAACAGATAGTTAATTCAGCACCGCTATCTATCAAAATCTGATAAGATACATTATTTATGACACCATCAATCATTGGTTTAGAGTCATAACCTAAATTATATACATTATATGAGTTACGCTGCACATTATTATAATTATTTCTACTATAATCCTTACGAAAATTCTTTTTGACAGAAGAAAGGCTGTGCTTTATCTCTGTCCGTTGGCGTTTGGGTAAGACCTTCTTTGATTTGCTTGATTGTTCTGAATTTTATACGCAGGCACTCTGCAAGTGTCTTGTTTGTGACCTCGTAAAGAACATCTGTAGCAAATTACATTAGGATTTACAGATTTGCGTACCTGGTTTTTGTTAACAGAATTATTGTTAAATTTTTGAAATTTATTCTGGTTAACTTTACGCTTAGGAGACTCATAATTATTATTTGAATAATTTCTCCTATTATTCTGTGTTCTGAAGTTATTACTAACTTCATTTCTTTTCTTATTCTGGTTTTTAAAATTGGATAAAATATGTAACACTTCAGTTTTTAATTGACCTATTTCATTTTTCAAGTCAGAATTTACAGTGTTAATTTCTAACCTGTCTGCTTTGCTCTGTATCATTCGTTTCGCTTGTTCAAAACTTTGCAATTTATCTAAAATTTCTTCAATTGAAGATAAATTGAGCGGAATAATCTTATCCATGTTTTCCGCTGTTAGGCCCCTAATAATGTGTTTCATTATTTGTTCAGTGGACATTTTAGAATCCACTTTACTGCATAAATGCTTAATGTCATAGACATACTGCGCTGCAGTTTCATCCAATTTTTGAGATCTATTTCTCAATTTGATTTCAGCAATTTCGTCTTCCCCTTTTTGTTTAAAAGCCTTTTTAAGCTCTTTTTGCAAATCCTCCCATTCTATATCAATAGAACCGTCGGCTTTAGTGTTAAGCCGCTCATAGTCATCATACCACTTTGATGCTATGCCGCCTAAGGAAAATGGTAAGGATTGAATTTTCTTTTCTTCATCCCAACCATTAAAATTAGCAATTTTATTGTATTTCTTCAAATAATCAGAAATACGCTCTTTTTCCAAACCTGAAAATTTGTCTGGAATGATAGCTTGTTGAGCTATAATTATTTGACCTTTTTCACCCATTTTTTCGTCTTTTACCGTAATAGTGGTATCGACCTTATTTTTCTCAATATTTAATTGTTCTAACACCTCTTTTAAGTCTGCTTTATTATCTAAATCGGAAACGCTTTTTGCTTTCCTTTTGTGGTCTAATTCATAAAATTTATTTGTGTTAGTAGTTCTAGTAACGGGCATAATCTCATTTTTAATAAATTAAATAATTTCTCATTTTGTAAAGAAAAGAACCCGCAAAACTCCACCATGAAATATGACTCGAATTCGGTCTTTAATAATAAAATATAATTCGTAAAATTAAGTGTAATTGGGGGTATAGTTCCA
>JAQIWE010001370.1:0-16104 GCA_034698565.1 Campodea plusiochaeta
ATCCCTTCAGTAGTTTTCGAGATCTTAGAACATATATATAGTGACACTCTCGTTTATTAGTATGATGATGATGATGATGATGATGATTATAAATTCCTGGTAACCTTATTATTTTGATTGAGATTTATGATTAAAATCTTACAAATGAATTTGACTTCTCACTGTCACTGATTCCAACAATGTATAATACTTTGCACTTTTGTAGTGTGATTTCTGCTTCCGTAAAACTTTTTTTTTAACTTGCATCACATTTTTCAATCTTTGACTAACAAAACCCGATTTTTCGTTCGTTTATTTTGTACACTGGGGGGAGGGGGGGGGGGGGTGCGATATCGTATGTTTTTCCACTTTTTTATTGGAACTGTAATCACATCCCTGCAAATTTGTAATTCGTCTTTCTCATAAGGAGTTTCAGTTAACGTTGTTTGGAACTGTCATTCTTTTCATTATCGTGAGAAGCGCACCATATTGAAAAATTACATTGATTTAAAAAAAATTATTAATGTTACAAAATGGTAACTTAAATCTTGTAGTCCTAGTTCCATATTTTATAGCCTAATACTTAAGATTGAATTTTCTGTAGGTGAATGTTGTTAACAGTAACACATCATGGAAGATTACCTTATTCATGGAACACAGTGAAAACCAAGAAGATGTATTGAAAGGTGAGGAATAATAATCAAAAATCAGAATAGTATCATTAGGCTATCTATAGTATCTAATAGTATTCAATGTTTAACTTCCGTCAATAATAAACATAAAAAATTTCATTTTGAAAGATAATTGTTTGTTTCAAACATAATTTTTCCTCAATTAAAAGTTTAAGTAGGCCTACTGTAAAACAAAATCTCTATTTTAAAGAGTTAGAGTTTATGATTTTTACTGACTGGTTATTTTGCCAGTACTTCTTAAAATTAATTGTGTTTAACTGTTTTATCCTTTGATTTCATAGAATGGCAGACATGCCTTAGTAATGTGATGTTAAGAAAATATTATTATTTTTTTTTTTTTAAATATCTTGATAGCCTACATAGCATTAAATAAAATCACATCTTTCAGGTGGTGATGTTGTTCGTTTATTCCATGCTGAACAGGAGAAGTTTTTGACAATGGATGAATATAAGAAAAAACATAATGTCTTCCTTAGAACAACATTAAGATTAAGTGCAACATCAGCTACCAGCAGTAAAGCATTGTGGGAAGTAGAGGTAACTGTTCAGGACATTCTCATTCTATAATTTTAATAGGAGGAATTCAGATCTGTCTTAAGTTCTTCTATACTTTGTATCATGCAGAAACAGAAGTATCCTAACCCTGAAGCGAGCAATTGTGCTCTCTCTAGAGGATGAGAGAAAACCCTGAAGAGAATATTATCCTTCAGCTCACAAGGGAAGCTTTCTTTCAGATAGTTCTGTTTCTGGAACAAAGTGTTTGTTCAAAATTAATTGTGATCTACAGATTTTAATATAAAATGTTTGCCTTTTTAGGTTTTATTAACTACCCAGGGTTTTCATTTGGTTCTTTATGCTCATTATGCAGGCAACCCCACCTTTCTCCTTGGTACTGTTATCACAATAAAGTAGTTTTTTCTGTTCTAGTTCAGTGATAAAAACATAATATTGAATTGTAATTTGCCTATGAAAAGAAAAGAAAATTAACATTTTTCTCTTTTCAAACATCAGGTAGAATAATGTAATGAAAACTGAAATAATTCTATGCATTTTGAAACAAATGTTGAAAGATTTTACAGATTAGCATTATTTATAACTACAAGATGGATTTTTTGTGTATCCATAAGAATGTTATTATTGTTTATAGGTTGTTCAACATGATCCATGCAGAGGTGGTGCTGGTCATTGGAATTCCTTATATAGATTTAAACATTTGGCAACAGGGCATTATTTAGCAGCAGAAGTAGATGATGACACAGCAGAAGATACTATGAGAACAAAACTAAGAGGTAACACAACAATTATATACAATCATTTATATTTGTTAAGTGAGCTTTGACTTTAAAAATCTATGTTTTCCTCTATCCAGGATTTACATTAAGTTCAACAGAAAAAGATCATTCTTCCACATGTAGAAACTTCATGAGTGTGCAGCCATTAGAATGCTCAAAATTCATCACTTGACAAACATTGTAAACTCATTTGAGAAACCAAAACATTTCACTTCCAATCCAAACCTTGTGTTTTCATGTCAATATTGTTCTTTATAGTGCTATGATCTTTTAAAAGAAGCAAAACCTCATAACTTAAGTAAACTGATATCTTGCAATTCATATTTTACCAATACTTTTGTTTTCATCACTTGCAAAGTTCACAAAATAATAATATGTAACTTATAATTCTAGTCACGCAGTATTAATTGAAAGGGTACTGTAAAACATCATTTGTAATATTTTAGCTCTTTACATACTTCAATAATAAATCATTTCTGTTAAATAATACAGTGAACCTCGTTATAGCGAACTCGCATACAACGAAATTCCGCTTATATCGAAAAAATTCGAATTTCCTGCCAATTAATACCTTAATCTTATGGAACAAAAAATGGTTATAACGAACTCTCTTATAATGAAAATTCGGATATAAAACTGTGACTCCTTGTAAGAAATAAAGTTGGATACAACGAAATTTGGGACCTTTTTTGTTCAAAACAAAAAACATTTGAGTTAAATGCTGTCCACAGAAAATGTTCCAATCTTCTTCCAACCAGATCAGCAGGAGGAGTAAACAAAAATCAAACTACTTCCCTTTCTTCCGACCACACACCTTGAGTTGGAGTCATTATAAACTCCACCCCCTCTTTCGTATCTCTATCTCTCCTCATGCGTACGTGACATGCAGCAATCAGGGCAGATTGCCAGATTCATATACGAAGCAAATAAAAGGCAACAGAAGAAATAATTGAAGTGTTACAGTACATTTTAATTTATTACTTTATGAAGACGAGATATTAATGTTCTTTTGCAAGTATAGTTTGTAATGATACTGTTTTGTAAACAAACACACTTCTCAATAAAAAAATATCTGACCATAAAAAATGCGTGAATAATTACGTAATGGAAATTAAACCTTTACAAATCAATTATTAGACAAAGGGAACATTATAGAGTAATAAATTAAAATAGATATGAAAGTTTTCGTTTGCCATACGGGAAAAAAAATGCATAATCGAATACAACGAAATTCGGATATATCGAACGAATTGTCAAGCATTTTTTGAATTCGTTATAAAGGGGTTTCTCTGTACCTTATTTTACATATCTCAAAAGAGCCAATATTTCATCTTTGATTTGCTGTTGTCATTGCAGATCCAAATGGAGGTCCAGTGTACCACTTAGTATCTGTCCCACACAGTAATGACATAGCAAGTATATTTGAATTGGATCCAACTACATTAACTCGTGGTGACTCATTAGTACCTCAGTCATCGTATGTTAGAATGCATCATTTATGTACTAATACATGGGTACATAGTACTAGCATACCTATAGACAAAGGGGAAGACAGACCTGTTATGACTAAGGTAAGCAGTTATTTTATGGTTTTTATAATTTGTAAATATTTTACAATTATCTTTTGGGAATAAATTATTTGTTTCTTTTTTTTGTTTTTGTTGAATGTCCAAGTTGAAATTAGAAGATTACAGCTACACTAATCAAAGCATCATAATTTACCATTGGTTTTTAAAACTCTCTTTCATACATTTTGTACGCACCCTATATTGTAATTTGCAGATTTCTATTTTGATGGTCTTGACAATTTGTAGAAATTATTCATTGCTGATAATGTAATAGTAATACTAATAATAATTATTTTCTATTAATAATAGATGTAAATGATTTGAATTTTCTAATTTCATTAATGTTTCTAAGTCTTCAAATGTGTTCAAAATCTGCCATCAATTATGAGCTTCCCAAATTCTTCATTAATCTGAATTGTATTTCTGTTTTCTGTATTAGGTTGGTTGTGCAACAGTGAAAGAAGATAAGGAAGCATTTGCTGTTGTATCTGTATCTCCATTAGAAGTCAGAGATTTAGATTTTGCAAATGATGCATGTAAAGTACTCGCTACAGTTGCTGTCAAGTTAGAAAACGGAACCATTGAATCAAATGAGAGAAGGTAAAGACACATTTCTTTTATTCAGTCAGACTGTATGTTTACAGATGTTTTGGAATATAGACTGATATCCAGAGCATTTCACAGATGTGTACTCATCGTTAAAGTGTACCTATATAAAAAAATTCAAAACATAGGTTTAAAAAAAGTTTTTAACAACAGTGTACCTGAATAAATCAGGTACATATAGTTTGCCTCTGTTAAATCCAGTGAAAGTCAATAAGTAACACAAAATGGAAGCATAACTTTGAATATGGTATTTAATAAAAATGGTGTAATATAATTGGGGAAAATGTAAAAGCTCCCAGTTTCATTTATCTATAGTATATCCATTGACTACCCTACATACTATTCAACAGAAGGCAGCCACATTAAAACATGTCATATTTTTCAGAACTGTTACAAACCTCCTTCAGGATGTTATATTCTTTATTGCTGATCAAGAGAATGAACAGAAGAAACAAGATGCTCTGGAACTTATGATTAATAATCCAAACAGAGACAGACAGAAATTACTCAGAGAACAATCTGTGCTCAAACAACTATTCAAAATATTACAGGTAACATTATTTCAAATGTTTTCACCAATGCAATAATGTCTGCTTAGAATAGAGATTTCTGCAGTAGTCAAATTATGTCATATGAAATGATTTTTAACATAAACAAATAATGAAGAACTACACTATCTTAACTTTCTACTGCTCACTGTTTATAAACCACATTAGTAGAAGATAATATACCGTAATACCATTTACGTTTTTTAAAGTTTGGTTTAAAAAGAATACTGTATTTATGAAATCAGGAAAAGTGTGTGACGTAAAGTCTGGATCCCCTTCTGCTGGATCAAAAATAACGAGCCTCTTTAAATAATTGTTTTTCAATATGTTTCATGTTTAGCAGTTTGATTTTTTATCTTCACAATTATGATTATATCTAAATAGAACAATGCTTGGTTTGAAGACAATGCATGAATTTTTAATAGTTTAATAGTAACACTCTATTTTAGGGTCCCTTCACTGAGACAATTGTTGGCGAGGGTCCATTCTTGAGAATAGAAGAACTCAGTAATCCTTCCTATGCACATTATAAATATATCTTCCGTTTGTGTTATAGAATTCTAAGACTAAGCCAGAAAGACTACAGGAAAAATCAGGTAGGTTTATCACTTTGAATACAAATTTAGTCTCGTCTTAAGAAAATGTGACAAAAACTACAAATTTCTCTGATTTAGCTCTCATAGCATTTTAAAATAAATATTTTGCATTACTGCTCCTTGTTCAAAGTAATTACTCATTAGTGCTGTATTGTGAATAATTAAATAGGCCCATGAATTTTAAATTACAGTATTACATCGTAATTATAATTGATTGTTTTATATAAGTGAAAATTTAATTTAATTTTGTAATACTCAGACATAATTATTTAAAAGTAATTTCCTGAATCGAACTTAAAAAAATTCTGAAGAAACTGATGATGTTTTTCTTAGATTATTTGATTGATTTCCATTATTATGAGAGTTCTTACAATAAATATTTGTTTGTAGGAATACATAGCGAAACACTTCAACTTCATGCAAAAGCAGATTGGCTACGACATCTTAGCAGAAGACACAATCACTGCATTGTTACATAACAATCGAAAGTTATTAGAGAAACATATCACTGCAACTGAGATTGAAACATTTGTTGGATTAGTTAGAAAGAATATGACAACATGGGATTCACATTTCTTGGATTATCTATCTGATTTATGTATTTCAAATAAAGTGGCTATTCCAGTAACACAAGAACTCATCTGTAAAAGTGTGCTTAGCACTCAGAATGCAGATATTCTCATTGAAACAAGGTAAATTTCTTTTAATTCATCTCATGCCATTTTAATTTGACTATTTGTTTTAACAATTGCGATAAATTTGTTTGTTACTTTTTATTGAATACCGATTATTATTTTATTCACTGTTTAACTGTTTATACAGGGCAATTTTAATTTCATTTATAAGTTTTCCTTCTGAAGGGCTCAAAATTAAAAAATTCAGGGCAGGTTTTTCTGCTGAACAACAAAATACTGTGTAGCCTACTTAGCAATGCAATTATAATAAAAAGCTTTCAATTTGAATGAAGTTTCTTTTCAATTTGAATTTTGTCATTTGGAGTATATTTGAAGGTTCGTCAACTTATTTAGTTAAAGTAAAGTCTTCTCAGCTAATAAGTTAAAGTATAACCTATAGGACAAACAATATTGATTTGTTCACTTTAACTGTTTATTGTGTGTTTATACTGTGCGTGCAAACACAAGACCCTTTTCTAGTTACGAAAATGGAAGATTTTGACAAAAGGAAGATGCTTACAATATTGAACACAGGTGATATTTTGTCCATCCTTTTGTTAAGGTGTTAAAATTGTCAAACTGTTCTAACTAGAACTGGTTCTTAACCCTTTGAGACTTTTGGTACGATATTTCGCACAGCAATTCTGTTCTTTAGAACAATTTTGGGACGAAATTTCATTCCGTGAATTTCCGATCTCTCCAGTAGCCAGCTGGTGCCATCTGTTTTCAAACTGACGAAACTAATTGATAACAGTGTTTGTTAACTTACGTTTTTGACTGGTGGATGTCACTAGTGAAGTCTCTTGCAGATTTGGTATTAAAATTTCGAGTTTGTTTTGAATGTTATAGTTTTTGTATGGCATGCAAATCAATGGAGAAACAAAATGGCAGATAATTTTTCAAAAACTATTTCATTGTAATTGAGGTTGAATTGGAAGGGAGAATGGAAATGTTTATGAGAGGAAACGGAGATGTTTTTGGCTCACCTTGGGAGAGATTGATGGAAGGTCTCATGTGAAACACTATGATATACTTTATACAAAATCTTACGAACCCAAGCTGTTTGACCCATCAAGGGTGTTTCTGACATTCCATCAATTGATAATTCTTTGTTCACTTATTTGTTTTCTTTGACCAACTTGCAAATTATATAGAAAACACCCAATTTGAACCACCCAAACAAGTAGTCGACAATGACAAAACCGATTGAAGACATAACCAGGTTAGGTCCGTAAGATATTGGAAGCACTATAGTAACTACGTCAATTAATCACTTCACTTTTCACTAATAAATTGTAAATTTTCGACAAATTAACCTCCTGTCTTCTTCAGACTAATGTTGATGCTTGGAATTCACATACCTGACTGTTGAAAATTTAGAATTTATTAGTGAAAAGTGAAATGATTAATTGACTTACTTACTATATAGTGTTTCCTTCCATCAATCTCTCCCAAGGTGAGCCAAAACCATCTCTATTTCCTTTCATAAACTAGTTCATTTTATCTTATTTAGGGTCTGGAATTGTGTGTGATGATCAATAAAGTAGGTGTAAAGTGCCTCATTAGTGTCATATTATCAGTTAAATTATGTACTTTGTATACAAAGTTCATTGTTGTGTCATGAAATGCATTGTTTGTCTCAGTTCAGACTATTTCAATTATTATATAATTATACTCTTTTATATTTTATATTTTACTTGATGTTTTAGTAAAATAACAATATATACATTACTATTTCACATCAAATTGTTCAGAACTAAATTCCCCTTCCAATGGTGTAAATAACTAGTATGTAAAAATTACTACCTTACCCCCACAGGGTCCCAAAATGAACTGTTTATTTTATTTTCAAAGAAAATCAATATAAAATATGTTTTTTTATATGTGATAAATAAAATATTTTAATTAAACTAGCAGCAGTAGTAAAGTACATCTTATTACATGACACCTAAAAAAAGTTTGGAGATTTTATCTAGGAGATCAAGGGTGTGACAGTTTTTTCAGTAAAAGACATTTTTTTTTGTAAAAAAATGACTGCAGCATCTTGTCTTGCTTTGGACCAAAAGTTTCAAGGGGTTAAGTTTGCACATATAGTATAGCATACATCCCGTAGTGTGCAGGTTTTTTTATAACGTTCTATCAAGTATTTAGCCTTATGTTTTACAATCTTGAAATACCCTATAAAGTTCATAAAATTGAATTTTCTATTTGTTACTTCTACAGAACAGTAAAAACACCAATAGAAGAGGAAATTGATCTTGATGAATATGGCAACACTGCAATAGGTGTTATGGAAGATGAAGAAGTATTTCTAACATGGAATAATAGAAAGGTAACATTACCTATGAGATAAACGACCATATTGAGTCGTTGATCGATGATCTGATGAACGACTCAATATGGTCGCATTTTATGTTGCTTTTCATAAACAATTTACAATAGAAATTTTGATCTAATAAAACAAAAATAATTCAAATGAAGTTTTCATTTTTAAGCTTTGTTCTGTACTGTATTGTCATGTGTTGAATTTCTCAAGTTCTGTATACTGATGCTTGATTCAAATTAGGGTTTCAAGCTTTAATCATTCAGTGTTAAAGTGATTAATATTGATTCTAATCATTCCGTGCTAAAGCATTGTTATTATAATTATAATTTCGGCATTGTTTGAAAATATGGAAACTTCTAGAAAGACCTAGAGTTTGAATGCGAACTCGTGAAGTCAGAAACATAAACTCATTGTAACTCAATATTTCAGAAATGATAATCCAGATAAATTTTTAATTTGTATTAAGATACTTTAATTTGATTCTGTAGCAGTGATAAATTATGATTTATTTTTCAGTTCTCTAAATCTATTGGTGAATTGGCAAAACGAGTGAAGATATCTCAGACAGAAAACAGTGATCATCTAATACTGGAATATTATAGACATCAGCTCAATCTCTTCTCTAACATGTGTTTAGATAGACAGTACTTGGCTATCAATGATTTGTCACCTCAGCTCGATATTGATCTTATACTTAAGTAAGTACTGGTAAAGTGGGAGAATTGAAACAAAATATATCATTAGAGATGAACCGATCACCGTTTTTGGATAATCACTAACAAGGACAGTATATAAGAATGAATGATTTGTATTCAAAACGTGTTGTAATTAACAAACAAGAAAAATGTTGTTAACTGTTTATTTCAGGAGTGCAAATAACCAGTCACCTGGTTGCCAGTGGATCATAAGTTTTTGGCACTGGCTCCTAAAAAATCAGGTGTTTATCAAAATAACAGAAAATTTCTTCAGTGTGTTCAAATTGTCAATTTCAAATATCATATTGTAACAAATAGAAGTAAGAAGTATTCTTCAAAACGACATCAGGAGTTTAAAAATGCTTTATAATAAAATATTTAAATGAGGGACTCATATAGAAGGGCCTTACGCTTAAATTTATTAATTTACTCGTAAATTGAGCAATTACCTGACTTCACTGATATTCTATGGGTTGTCAACAAAAGATGAATTCAAAGCACTGTGCATTGGCCCCTAACTTTTACAAGTGGCTTCTGTGATTTTAATCGCTATTTGCAGTTCTGGTTTATTAATAAATGATTATTTTCTTAGATGTATGTCAGATGAAAATTTACCATATGAACTTCGTGCTTCATTCTGTCGTTTAATGCTTCACATGCATGTAGATAGAGATCCACAAGAACAAGTTACTCCTGTCAAATATGCAAGATTATGGTCAGAAATACCTACAAGAATGTCCATTGAAAAGTAAGGAAACACAATTTTAAATATTTCATCAAATTGGAAATAAATCTGAGGAGTTCGCTTGCACAGACAAATAAAATATGAATTCTGTTCTATCTGAGCATACAGTGTTTCAAAAGATTTATTATAATTAAGTTTAATGTTTATTGTAAACCCACACATTACAGTATGCCAGTGAGTTGCTAAGAGCAGTGAAATAATTCTGTAATGCTAGTAAAAAATTACATTTTACTGGAGTGGTTTGAGCCATAACTTTAGGCCTTTATTGATTTTAAATTGATAACTCATAGTTCAGTATATTTAATGTTCATGATTAATATGTTTATACAGTACTTATTGATAGATTCTAGACTTTGATTAGGCCTAGTTACTTTTTTTATAAAAAAAATAAAAAAATTAATCATAATGAATCTCTCATATTTAGGTCCCTACATCTTTTAATCTTCTTTGTTTGTCTTTCAGTTATGATAGCAATAAAACTCCTGATCACAACAAACAGAAAGTTCATGCTCGATTTGGTTCTACAATTCTGTTTGTTGAAGATTACCTCTGCAATGTTGTCAATAGAAGTTGGTCTTTTGCAGAGAAAGAACAGAATAAACTCACTTTTGAGGTAAGAATTTTAAAGTTTGGAAGTTGATAGTTCTTTCAATATTAAGTAAGAAAATGCTAAAACCTTTAAACTCATTTTTATGGATAAGTTATATGACAATTTAATTTACTAAACATTTTCAATTATTGACACTTTTAAAAATGTTGTAAAATTGTGATAGAATGTATATTGTGCCTTATGCTGTAGCGTGCTTGCTAATAATTCAGACATTCGTAGAAATGCATATTTGTGACGTAGGTTCTTAAATTGAAAGGAATTATTTGTAAATGTAAGAATATTATAGCTCCATTAATATTTGTAGGTTGTTAAGCTTGCTCGTGAGTTGATTTACTTTGGATTCTACAGCTTCAGTGATTTACTTCGTCTTACTCGAACATTATTGAATATATTGGATTGTACTTCTGAGAGTGATTTATATGAAGGTCATCTACCAACAGGTGATATTGAATGTAAGTTAAGCTCTTATCTAGATGTTATAATTTCAGATCTATATATGTTTAGTTTTTGATTGAATATGGTCTAACGACGTAAGTGATATTTTTGATAGTGGTGCATGTATTATTTCTCCAGCATTTGCATGAATTAATATTTTAGTAATGAAACAGGGCTTTGAAAGTACATAGGTCAGATTTTTTGTTATGGTGTTTCTATGTAAGTTTTTGATTGAATAATTTCAGAACAAAATGGAGAACAATCCCACACTAAATTGTCTCCACTCAATAACAATGGAGCTATCAAATAAATGGGTGTTATCAGGAAGGAATCGCAGACTAATGTTTGACTTATCTGAAATTGTTTTACTTTAATCTGTCATCTAGTGGAAAAAGTATGAACCACGTGACTAGCTGCATTATCTCTGCCTTCTTTTAATGTATACTAGTGTTCTAACAGTTCTTGCACAGTTTAAAGCAGGTTATATAAGCTTGATAACAGTGACGTAGGATGTTGTATTCTGTAGTTCGCAATACTGCAGCTAGAACTAGTGGTGATGTTGTTGTTTACATGGTGTAGATACAGAGTCAATGTTTCCTTTGTGATTGCTTCCTGGTGTCATGTAAATCTGTGAAGAACATCTAGTGGGAAGCTATGAACAAACACTACATTATTTTTTAATGTATTATGGTAAATTATAGCTCTTTGGCAAACCTTATCTGATCTCAGTCCATAATTTCAGTCAAATTGATTCCTATAAACTTATAAGGTTAAACATAAAAAATTTAATTCCTTAAATTTTATTGACTCAAATTCCAAAACTGTAAAATTCTGTGCTCAAACTCTACAAGCAGTTAATGAAGATAAGTCATAAAGAAAATAAGCAACTGTAACTTTTTGTCCTTTCCCCCCATAGCTGAAGGAGGTATAATGCGTTCAATTGGAGATGTCGGTGCTGTTATGACAGGATTGACATTAGGTGCTGTAGGTGTTTCCAAGACTAGAATGACTGCAAGTAGTCCAGGAAGTTCAAGGAAAGCTTCTATTGTCAAACAAGAAGATCCACTTGTTATGGATATCAAACTCAAGATTATAGAAATATTACAGGTAAAAGAAGAACTTAAATGGTTAATCACATTTTAAAATCAGTTACTAATTATTATGTTTACAGTATACAGGGTGGGCCAAAAGTTTTTGGTTCGATTTTCAAATAGCAATATCTCAAACATTGTTTGACATAGAGACCTGAATCTGCCACCAAATTAAAACTTCATCAATTATCTTTCCAACAATATATGGGTTGTCATATCAGATACTACAGATTCGTTACCATGGCAAATTTACAAAAAGGTACCAAAAATAAAAGTTGTGAAATGAGAAAAAGTGTTTTGAAAAGTGTGTATATTTACTTTTTAAAAAGTGTGTATATTACTGTAAGCGTGTAGCCGTGTATATTTACTTTTATTATACATTTATCTCGTAAAGGTTTGAAAATAGCATATAACAGTTTGTTGTTGTTTTAAGAAACAAAATATGAAAGTCAGAAAAATTGCTGTATGGAATAGATTTCATCAAAATTAGATTTCAACATTAATTTCAAGTGAAAGAAAACTATTGTGTGCCATGTGGGATTAAGAAGGTCACCATATTGAACTTATCAATCAGAAATACAACTTTTAACACATTATAATCCTTGAAAAGTTAGTTTTTCTTTGTTTTCTCATTTTACAACTTTTATTTTTGGTACCTTTTTGTAAATTGGCCATGGTAATGTACCTGTCGTATCTGATATGACAAGCATATATTGTAGGAAAGAGAATTGATAGATATATAATTTGGTGGTCGATTCAGCTAAACTCTACGTCAAAATATTTTTGAGATATTGCTGTTTTTTTTTACCACCCTGTATGTTCAGCTTTTCAAAACTCAGGGATAATAATATTTGAAAGTAATGTATCATATTATTTATGGGATTATGGCACTCTTGACTGATTACAACTATTAGTTGAGTGTTACACTAACTCACTAAGTTGTGAACACTCAACTATTTTAAAGTAAACTTCTTTCACATAAAGCTGTGGAAGATCCAGTTTACTATATGAATCACACATATAACACATTAATTATACAGCCAATTAGCAATTACTGTATATATTCTTTGTAGTTCATACTGGATGTTCGATTGGATTACCGAATCAGTTGTTTATTGTCCATCTTCAAACAAGATTTTGATGAATCAGATAAACCAAATGAAGGTGGACAGAAGAGAATTGATCTGGAAAATATTGGAACACAGGCAGAAGCCATATTTGAAAAGTGAGTATGTGGTGCAGATAACAATAATTCACAGAGAGTTAATGAATATAACAGTTAACAATAGAAGTTGCATAATAATGAATTATACTTGCGAAAATTGCCTTTATTTTCTCTTTTTGTTGAATATACAATAAATTTACTAAATCTTTATTATGTTGCTGTTGAATTTTACTGAGACTTTTGTCACTCTTTGGTCACACAAAAGTTGTAATAAGTTTACCAAAAGGAATAAATTTGGGAGGAACAATTAACCATTTTGCTTTTTTAATGATGAACTATCAAAGCCATTCTGTTTGTTTCCTAGTAACGATTCCCTTTCATTGGATCTTGATGGTCAAGGTGGCCGAACATTTCTTCGTGTGTTACTACTCCTCACAATGCATGGTTATGCATCATTAGTATCAGGATCTTTACATTTACTATTCAGACATTTCTGTCAGAGGCAGGAAGTTCTACAGGCTTTCAAACAGGTGCGTAATATTATATATATGCTAATGCTTATTGATCATTTAGTACTAATGTTTCAAAGTATGAAAACAGTATTAATGTGTATTTAATACTGTTTATAATATGGTATTTTTGTAAATTAGAAACTTTGTTTATTGCAACTTCAAATTTGTTACCGTAACTTTCAATGTTGTTGCTTTATTTTCTCCAAACATATGAAGTGTTTTAAATAAAATTGTTTGAGAGAGTCTACATTTCAAGATGTATGATACCTCACTGAGTAACATACTGTATTTATAAAGATATATCATCCAATATTACTCTGTTGAAGGGATTATCTTAACCAATTCAAATGTTGCTAATTTGTTAAATAGGCTATCCTTCTAGTATTAAAACTTATTCCTACTTGTTTTCAAAATTTATGGAGCATTTTATATAATTTTAAAAGTTTTGCATTCTAATTGTTTATCAAGTTACTTTTAAAACTGTTCTATAATTTAAATATAATTACGTTTAGGTTCAACTGTTAGTATCAGACAGTGATGTTGAGTCATATAAACAAATCAAATGTGATCTTGATGAGTTACGTTTACTGGTTGAGAAATCAGAATTATGGGTTTATAAAGTGAGTAAGACTTCAGACGTGGAGAATAAATTACGACCAGCTATTACTGTAGATGTGGATGATGATCAAATGGCAAGGTAAATATTGTCAGAGTAGATTGAAGATTTAATTGCATGATGGATTAGGGATTAAATATTCAGTGACATTCAATAGGGAAATTCAAGTGACATTATTTTAAATTTATTGTCATTAGAAACAGTAGGGCTAATTTAATTTTAAACCAAAGTATTAACAATATTTACTACATTGTAAAAATAAGGCATGTAAAAAAAGGAATGTCATTTGAAATTCTCTATTGGGTTACATTGAGTTTTGAGGTTATAAAAGTTAGGTAGCATATATCTGAATATTGTGAATTGCCAGTAGAATTAACCCTTAAATGAATAGTACTATTACATTTAGTTACGGTGTGATCCTCAACTCCTACATGAAAGTAGATCATATTTTACCTTTCCTTTTTGGTTGTATTGTTTGTTTACACTATTCCTCTGATTTCTGAGGCAATAAACCAAAATAACATCATGGTACCATAGAATGGATTTTTCAAACCATACATAGTAGGATTCTAGTAGAATATATCATTTATAGTATTATTGAACATAGATGTATTATAGTTTAAATTGATATCAAACCATATTCTTTTATATTTATGATTTATAAAGATGTTTTGTGTCTACATTTTTAGTTGTTTTCTTTTTAAATGTTATTGCACCAAGATTACGTTATTATAGAGTACAAACACAGTATTTGGAATGTATTTAATTTTAATAAAAAATCATTTTTTTTATTCTTATGAAACAAAAAGGAATACAACATATTCCCTTCATCTATAGAATTGAAATACCTACAGAAGTTACAATACAAAGCAATAATTTTATCATTCATTAAAATAATAGTATAATTTTGCAATATTACCAGAAATAGTGTATAATATTTGAATTGAACATAATATATTGTCTAATAATACACCTATGTTGTGAATAATTTATTTGTGCTGCATGTTAAATATGTTGTGCATGTATGTTTTGTAGGCCAAGTATGAAGAAGAGTGCTGTATTATCAACATCTAGTAGTAAACAAGGTTCGGCCATTGATTTAAATAGTGGACCACCATTAGAAGCCACTCAAGCCAAGAACTACAAAACAATTCAAGAAGTAAGATACATGTATTATGAAAAATGTTGGTTTGAAACTTATGGAAAAGCATGAGGGTGCACTTTGTTTATTGATGTAGAGTCTGAGTATTTTAAGATGTCTTATTAAAATACCGTAAGGTTTTATATGAAGTAATTTATAAATCCAAATCAGAAGTATATGGAAAGGTGTTAATTTAAATTATTAAAGATTTCTGTGTGGTCTGTTTATCCATATACATAATAAATTTTGTTTGTGGACGTTCCAGCTTGTGATGAATTTACTATTCATGTGAACAGTTGAAATATTTTATACAAGAACATTGTCCATTTTTCAAATTTAAATCACTGATTATGGAATACTTTTTTATTTTAGGAATCCACAGTATAACAATGAACTCATAGATGTTTTTATTATAATTTAATAATTGTAATCTGGCTTTTTATTTCTTAAATAATAATAATAAATTTTATGAATTTCTTTTTACTCCCTAATTATTATTTTTCTCTTACAAAAAGCAATCTTCAATTAGTTCAATACTGCTTTAGTGGTTTTGAAACATTTTAAATTGCATTCCAGTTTGCCTATTATATTATGTACACTTTCTATGATGAAATGAAAGCTGCCTTAATGTTCTTCTTATAATGTTTATTCAACCGACCAGGTTTCGGTTTAAAAAAACATCATCGGGGCCATTGTGAATAAAAATACAACATTTTCTAATAAAATATCAGATAATAAAATATCAGATCTGATTTTTATTAGAAAATGTTGTATTTTTATTCACAATGTCCCCGATGATGTTTTTTTTAAACC
>JAQIWE010001371.1:0-16101 GCA_034698565.1 Campodea plusiochaeta
GTTGCACTCTCCGTCATTACAGATTCGATCCATATTCTGCAGAACCATCTGTATCATCCTGAGAAGAAACCCTGATTCATTCTTTCAGAAACAAAATTTTTATATTTGCAAATAATGTACTTATCATCTTATACTGAGTCTTATGGCTATTTGCATTGGCAAACAGTGTGTTTAATAAACATATTTATATATTACATCTTTGAGCGAGTGTTAAAGTTTCGCAATATTATATGAAATTAGAAAGAAGATAATTATTCTCTTATTTTGCGAATGACATTTGACACACGTATTCTACAATTGGATACAAAGAGGTATACTGTGTATAAACTATAATTATTTTCGTCTAGATCTTTTATATATACAAAATAAACACAATAATTCGAAGGAAAAGTATTCATTATTTATGTTTTATATCATTAATTTGCTTCATAGTGCAGAGTCATAATAAAGGTATCTGTTTTTCAGTGTGGGAATTTTAAATATTATTACACTCAGAGTTGACATTTTGTTGAATTAATATCTCTCGCTAATTAAGTAATGTAATTTATGCAATCCATTCCGTAATTTACTTTTTTAATGTTGATTTACAGAAAGCAGTTTATAAATAATTATAATAATGTGGTGTACGGTATATTATAAGACGTACATCAGTTCAGTTTTATCTGTGTACAAAGTTTATCTTACTTTGATTAAATAATTTATTGTGTCGCCTAAATATTTTATTTTTCATTTAACATTTTTGAGTTTTCTTGAAAGTAAGTTGATCATGATATTATTTGACTTTTTTTATAATTACCAAAAGAAGTCAATAGTTTGTTTTCTATATATATTTATTTATTTATTGACAAAGTAACAACAGCAGATTTTGCCTTATATAGTTACAGGACAGTTCAAAATTCAGGTAAATTCACAATAATAATATTCAGTATAACATAGTATAAAAATATATATGAAAGGTATATATTGCATATCATTTGCCATTCTTATTGCATACATAATATATTCAGGTAATCAAACAGTTGTTTTGAGCAGCTATAGGTAAGATTATTTTAGACTTGAATTGGTTAAAATAAAAGCAAGAAACTTTGATATAAATTGTAATTATTTTAGTTTGTATTATTTCTTAATTTATTTCCGAAAAACGTTTCTTATAATGCTCAAAATCTTAATGAAAAATAATAATTTTTAGATTCCGATTCCAAAACAATAGTGCCAGCGTCATTTCTCTCTATGACAAATAAGGCAATATGAACGGAAATGTTGGTGTAAAAAGTATAATATATCTTCCTAATCTTCGTAATCTTTTTGATATTATATTTCTTATAGTTCGAGTGGAATGTTCCTTGGCTCTGCTCTAGCCATATATGGATTTGGTACATTTGTAAGTTCAGCATTAATGATGTTACATTTCTTCGGACCAAATGAAGGACCTGTACATGGAACGTAAGATTAAAATTAAATAATTATACCATTATTTAGTTAAAGCGTTACTTGCAGCTAAATTGCCTTTTCTGATATTATAACATAACAATTAGTCTTATTGACATAAATAACTCATATTGTTTTTCTTACCTCACAAAAATCGCCGGTTTTGGAGATATTCACCTTATAGAAAATGCGGTAATATAACCTTTAAGGTAGCGGAGCAAGCGTGGCAGAAAACGAGACACCTACTGTTATGTGAATGAAATGATTAATTTGGATTATAGTTAAGTCAGTTTTGCTACTACTTCATAGATATGCTCCGATATGTGTTTTCAGTGACTAATTTGGATACATTCGCAAGGTATTTGGATATATTCGCGAAGATGCTCAGTTCGATTTGTACTACCTTATAGAACTTATATCAACTTATATAAATGGAAATATCTTTTGATCCGTTGGGTCAAAAAATGTCAAACTTTGTTTAATATTTTTTTAATAATGTAAGGTACAAGAAAATTACAGAAAAGGAGAAATTCATTATCTGCAGGTAACCCTTTAAAATAACTTTAAAGTATTTCACCTTTGTGACGTCAATTTAATTCACCTGATGCTGTTCATAAATGTCACAAAATAATTTATGCAGATTTTCATATTGAATGAACGCTTATTTAAATTTGAAATAAACGATACTGTTAAATTTAATGTAAAGAAAAAAAGAAACTCTTCACAGCAAAATAATCTTTAATGGCAAATAGATCCTGTAAGACTAAATAAAAATATTTATGACGCATGACTTAATATTTTATTTTGTGGGCTTGTCTTTTAGAAAAAAAGATAGAATGTTCAGTAATAAAAACTATTAAAGTTGTATAAACAATGACCGAATGAATGGACTGTATACTCGTATTTGGCATTCCATCAAACAATAATTAAATAAAACTAATTTTTAAAAATATCTTCAAATTACTTCATCTTTCAAGTATATATATATTTCAAGTTAGATGTACGAATTATAGTGATCAGTGATGTATTATAGACAAGCAAGTTCTGATCTCAACATTTGAAACTGAAACTATTTGTACGAAAAGCAAAACTGTTTTTCAAAAAGTTGATCCATTGATTTTCAATATACTTTTTATAATCACATGCACCTGATGACAGTTACGTATAGAGTACATTGAGTACTTATTGAAGTAAATAAGGTAAATGTTTGATACTCTAATACCGTATCGTTAAAAGTAGAACATTGTAAAATGTATGTACCCAAAAAACAAGGGTATAAAAAGCACAGAAAATAATAATTACACTCCTATTTATTACACATCACGATCAATGAATGAAAACAATGATTTATTTTACAAAAAAATCAACAAAATTTTGAGAATCCAAGAAAGGAAGAGATAAAATATGAAGTATAATATCTGCTTACTTGGGAACCCACGAAACAATCACAAAGGGATAACAATACACACACGATCACCCCTATAAACATACGGAAATTCTTCACTAAAATACATTTTGAAAGCCTATAGTAGAAGAATAGACGACTGTAGTGTTATATTTGGTAGTGAACACAGAGCGAGAGATCCCAGGCTCTGTAGCTTGGTCGAAGTAAAAGTAGGTCATGGGTAGAATTGGGGGGCGGGTGGGGCGAGGGGAGGGGGTAGTGTGGGTGTGTGGGTGGATAGAAAAAGGAGTGAACTCTTCTTAACGCCACCATACCCTTCTTCTTCTTCTTAATAATTTACATTCTGATCTTTGCGCTCTCATCTATTGCTCCAGATTTGCATTTGCATTAATTATTGGTTTTGTGTTTTTCGCTTTTTCTTTTCTTGTATGTTTGTTATGCTTTTCTACTTTTTGAGTGAACTTTCGTTTTGAAAAGTGAAGTTTTTGTAGTGCAATAGGATAATTTATAACGGAGGTAATGTAGTATTTTTATGGAAATATTATTATATATGTTACTATTTTTTTGTTATTACAGCAGCTGTAATAGATATGATCTTGGAAACTGCTTTGGGAATAACTGTACAATTATTTCTGAAGTTTACGTTAGCCTGTTTTTTTATAGGTTAGTAGGCTATAGGTTAACTACAATTCATTCATTTTATCTACTTACATATCGTACAGGAACAATTAAATTTCCTGGGCAATAGAAAAGAATAGAATAGAATTTTTATTGTTGTCGGCAATGCCCATACAATAATTTGGAGAGACGTACAGTAATTACATTTCACAATCCTATTAAATCATTAATATGCATCACTTCCTTGACAAAATAATAAATGTTATAGATATTTCTTACTGTTACATTTTCAAAAATATTTCTAAAAATCTCTTTGGGAACATTTAAATTGCAATGATTATTCAAAAGATATTTGACTCGAGGAGCCTTATAGCATAAACATGTGCAAAACACATGATGTAGATCATAAACATCCTTTATATTACAAATAGTACACTTTGTTGAGTTATCTAACTTTAGTTTACAGCCATCAACGAAGATACAATTCTGATTTAATCTGAGTTGCATAATTAATTTTTAAATTTAATATTTATATTGTACATAGGTGTAAGATAATAATTTGTTAAATGATCTGTGTGGAGATACTTTTCTTTTCGCAATTGGAGATCGTAAAAAAAATCTCTTTTCATCTCCTGAATTCAGATTGTGAGCCTCTGACCCCCTTTATTCACAAGGTCTGTTGAAAGTGTTGTGGGGTTCATCTTCTCTTTGCAGGTGCTGTACGGGGTGACGGTGGGAAAATATGGGGTTTTATTGCAGAAAAGATTCAAGTCACCAAAAAATATCGTTGGAGAACGGACCAACATACTTTTTTAACCTTTTTTTGGCAATAAAGATTTTTTTTAGATCGGTGTTAAAGAGAAATATATTTATAATAGGTTTATTGTGGTGTTACACTTTTTTAAAAGAAATTTACAGTTCACTGACGGTTTTTTTTTTAGAAAAGAAAAAAATGATGACTTCAACCTACAATGCATTGTATTGTCATATAAAAAAATCTTTTGCAGATTATTTCATTATTAACTGAATTTAAAAATCGTTTCAAACTACTGTATTTTTAATAACCGTAGTTTATCCTTTATTGTCAAAAAGTACGCGGAATCTTATTAAAATTATATAAGCAGTATCTAGCTTCCAGAAGGCTAATTATTATTTTAAGTCTTTTTAAATCAATTTTTTACGTATACCCTATACAAAATATTAAGGACCTATTCTCGTTAGCACAGTTTGACAGTTTAAGCACCCTAAAAAAAGGTGGACAATAGAGTCACTGTTGACCATTGTAAACAAAACTTTCTCCTGTCAAAATCGTCAATTTTTTAAAGTGGAATAGGTCCATAAGATTTTTATAGGGTATATTACTAATTTAAACCATAGAAAATACTTTTACAAATACAAATTTCTAAAAAAAAAATACATAAAACTAAAATTACTAAATCTTGAATTAAACCACCAAAAATAATTTCGCAAAAATCAACTCTGTTCTTCCACCTTTAAAAAAAAGGTTTGACCGTTAGCAAAAACTTACTTTTACCCTTACATTACTACCCCTTACCCACTATTTTATTACAAGTGTACCACCTACTGCGATATGTTCTCTTCATAAAACCAATGTTACCAAACATTCAGTATGTTCTCGTGATATTGTATAGAATATAAGCAACTTTTTATACGATTGTCGAGTGCTGAGTTATTTGAGAACTTCTTTTTGGACAAGAATCCTTTATATGATTTTTGACCCGTGTTGTGTTGCAAAGAATAGTGTTGGGTTACGAGTTGTAAAAATCAAGATATTTGAAATATTGGGGATATTTCTTTTATGGATTCCTTAATTCAGATGTGATTTCCTGTTTGATAGTTGAGATTTCTACAAACTATTAGGTGATGGATAACGATAATTTCGAGAGTATAGAGTGTAGTGTTATCTTATATTGTTTAATGCCTGAATTTCTGATAATTTGCATTGTAAGATCTGAGGATGCTACTGTGTAGCAAAACTGGTTGCCAATAAACTATAATATATACAGAGCTGCAAATTTTTCGTGTTTTCATATAAGGTGATGGAGATCTTTTTCATAGCCAATCATTTATATGGAACGTTATGCTGCGTACTGATATTTTGTATGTCAGTACAGCTATAAAAAATGCTAAATAATACCACATAATTATTATAAATGAAATGTTACATTTCAATAATCAGTAGGAATCAAAACCAAAAATAAAGTCCAGCAATCAGGGAACAAAAAATGAACAATTTTTAGATAAACGAAACTGAATATAAGTAAATAATTACTCCAAAATAAATACCAAAATAACCCCAAAATGAATGGACAATAATGTACTCGCATTTTCTCAACTAATTTTATCAGATAATCTGACAAATTACACTATTCCAGCTAAATTCATTAATAGAAGGAACAACAATATTGCAATCTAATTTGGTAAAAAGTTAAAAAATCATTTTAACTGTTGTTTAAAGGAGTGCATCAGACTAGCGGCATTCATTAAAACACCAAATGAATAGGATGAATCCTCGATATTGTATTGGAAACTGGTCATCTCCCGCTGTGTCGATGCACTCCTTTAAACGACTGAGAAACATACAGTAAGTAATAATACATCATAATTCGAGTGAAGTATAAGAAAAGCTGAAGGGAAACAAAAACTGAACTAATGATTAAAAATAGAAACTCAATATAAAACAAATAATCACCCCCAAAATAAATACAAACTCCCATATTTCCCGTCTTCCCGCCAAACTCCAGTATTTAATTTTGTCCCGAGCAGGTGGTAGAGTTAGCTGAGGGGAGTCTGTGAGCTTTTACTCTTCTTCTCTTCGTCAATAGAGAATATTATTTTCCTTCCCACGGTATTTCCCTAAGCATACATATTGCTTTGCATATCTTAAGATGAAGTACTTTCATGGACTGTATGCTTCATAGGTTTGGACGTATATGCTGGTTTGGTTTGGACGTCTGTGTGGGAATGAAAATGGACGCCTGGTAGATTTGTAATTTGGTGGTGGTATGAAGGTATTATTAATATTTTGCTGGCGGAGTCCAGTTTGCAGTTTGGATTGTTGATTTAATTTGGTTTGTTTGGTATGTTCCAGTATAGCACTGTTATTTTGGTTTAAAAACTGAGTAATTTTCAGTTTTCGAGATTTCAAATACTTTTTCACTTCCAAAATTAATTGGATTTTCATTGTTATATCCTTTAGTGATCTCATAACATTGTATTATTTTCTCTATTTTTACTGGGTTGTTTAAAGGCATTTTACGTGATCATCAACTTACTTTGAAAACTTCTAAATTTTGAAAAAAAAAATTATCATTCTGGCTGCAATAAAATGAAATAGTTTTTCTGTATTACAATTTCACTTAAATTAATCGTATATAACTATAATTATAACACCCTTATATACTCAAGAGAACTTTTTATACGCAGTGAGGTGAAGATAAAATTTCGAAGGAACGGAGTCAATTTTGAAGGGAGCCCCCAATTTCATTTTACCCAATTGTAGCGAAAATGCAAAAGAACATTGGAGGCAAACATTACTGTTTCGTCACATAATATACATTTTTCATTTCATTTTTTTTAGTCAAGTAGAGTAAGAGTTGGAGTAATAACGCAGCCAATATGATTTAAATCATCATAACATTTCACATTTATACAATGTCATTCTCAATGAAAATTCATTTGAGAATGGCATTGTATATATATTGAAATATTATGATGTTTTAAATCATATTGTCTGCTTTATTACTCCAACTCTTACACTATTACTATATATATGCAGTCAGGAAGTTTCCACTTTGGATTGAAGTATAAATTGTAGAATTAGAACTTATACAAAAATCAAACAATTTGCTAATGTGATAAGTAAACAGATCATTATTTTTATTATAAAAACTTATTGGCACAATATTAATTGTCAAAAAATTGTGAAAAAGATTTGCTTTCTAAATGATTGTCCAATCTCAATCAGGAGATATTGGAATGCAAATATTCACACGAGAATATCTGTTCCAAAAATCAATAATCTTCTCATCTCAAAATTTAAATACCCAATTTAAATCCCATGCAAACCCACACCCTTATATAATACTCCGTAACCAAACTAAACCCTACACCCCAAATATAATATCCGTTTCAACTGATTCCTTATTTTGGAAAACATTTCTTCAAACATGGTAACTAATCAGAAATATAAATAACGCCTCTTTGTTCAGCTACATCACTGCGTATAAAAAGCACAGGATCTTCTTTATTGTTACATCACTGAACCAAGCCTATTACAATCCTCACAAAGAAGGAAATCACAAAAGAAGGATTTTCGTTCACAAAAGTTGAATTTTGGTTCCAACGGTTACTTTTGGACTTGGATAGTGCAAGCATGCTACATTGAGCACCTGCATGTACTTTATCATTACTTCGTGGCCCCTCCTTGGTTGTATGGTTTAGCGATTATTATTTGTTTACGTCATTTTAATGTTTTGTTCATTGATAATGATAATAAATTTTCTGTACGATTGATAGATTTTACGTGTGTTTGTTGGGCAGTGAAGTGCGAATGCAAAGCACTGATTTCGTTATTGTTTCCTTGTTTTGATTGCGATGTATTGGTACGTATGAAATGAAATCTGAGTATTACATGGATAAATCATTACGTGCTAAATGTTTGTGAATTTGATTTCCAATAAGAAATCATAAATAAAAATATGAACATGTATGCAAAAACTATGCAATATGTGTAGTTTTGAAAATGACTTTGACAACAAGCGCAAATGTAAATTCTTTTTTTTTTTTAAATCTTCTGTAAGACTATGGTATTCATCCATTAACCAACTAAAAAAATATTAAAAATTTGTATTTTGTATACTGTTTCGAGAAGGTTTGCGATTTTCGTAGTTGACCATTACAAAACTCAATCTCTAAATGATTACCTTCAACACACCATTTTTTGTCCAAAATCTGAACTGAAATCATGAATAAAATAATACCAAAAAACAGAAAGTGTTAGGAATCTGAAATGTCAATGCATCAAGGATATATTAACAAATAGTATATAAATATTATGATTAAATTCGCTGCTAAAAACCATCGAAAATCTCAAGGTATATTATCAAAGGAAGTACTTGTAGTTTTGATAAGTTGCATTTCATTTTACCAGTGATGTACGATACTACGAATAATTATGGCAAATTCGACGAAATATTAAAAAATATGTGACTCTAATATTAAATAAATATATTACCAGTAGCATACTGTTCCTTGATATGCAATAATAAAACTTATCATATAACACAGCATACTCCTGACTCATATCACTTCCCAAAATTAAAACGGACAAAACAACTGTCACCAAACAAAATAAGACGCTATCACAATTATATTATTCTCCAGCTAATAATAAATAACCAAATCACATTAAAGTAATACAACACCAAGTATTATATTTCGCATGAAATTCGCTCACCGTGATACGTAATATATTAAAAGAGCCTTAAATCCCATTTATTTTGATAGCCCATTTGCCCAAAGAGAAGTAAATGAGTCGGAAAGTATTTCATGGGCAATATCCATGATTTGTCGTGCATATGTTGTACAGGGCAGCATATGATGCCACTGACTGTATATAGCTATATAGTTGTAGTAGCCCCTCTCTGCTCTTGGAATATTACACCAGAGGTATAGAGTTGCCATCAGTGTTCCGGGAGATTAGGAAAGGTTTTTGAGGAAAATGAGAAGGGTTTGTACTAATTTTTGTAATGGGTTCATGGTGCTTTACTGTGGAAGAGTTGCTTCTTGTGTAAGAATTTTTTTAAGATTTTTGTTTCTTAATTTCAAAATTTAACAATTAATAAGTTAATAATCATATACTTAAATGACGATTAAAATGTTTTAAAAATGTGCTGAATTGTCTAGTTTTATTGGCAGTAATTTTACAGAATACAGCAGTATAACATGATCTTAAATGTATTTTAAAAATGCATTATATATATTTTTATTAATATCCAATACATCATTTGCGATCTGCATTTTATAGTTTTTAAATATTCAAATTTGAAATTTTGAATGTTGCTGATTATCCTAAATGACTTTTTCGCCAATTTGGAATTGCGTATCGAAATCTCATTGGCAGCATCAAAATATGAAAAATCCAGATTATCGTATTGAGTCATCGAAACGATAAAAAAATTCCAACTGTATCTCCGAACCTGCTCAATAAAAAGACCTCCCTCACAGATCTTCTAAACAATAGGAATCCAACAAGTGTCCAGAATCCAGTCAATCCACCCTATATAGCACGCCTACCTGCGGCCATCTGTGGATTGTTATAGCCGTATCATCTGAGACATGTATTGTTACGTCTTTTTGTCTTTTTCTCCCCTCTTTTGGCTCTCTCTCTCTCTGGTTCTCTCTGATCGCCGCTTGCCCCATGCACTTTCACAAGCGGTGACCTTCGCTTTGTGTGTATTTTCAAGTTCGAAAAACGTGAAGAATTGTGACTCAGCACTAACAGATTTGGTCGAAGAGAAAAACAAAGTTTGTTATGTTTTTGTTGTTACCGTTCAAAGTAATCGTGTTAATTAATTGTGATTTGTGAAATTATTTAAAATTTTGATATCCGTGAAGCGTAGATTATTTTTAAAATTCATTTTTATAAGAAAAAAAATAATACCAAAAATAGAATCTGATCAAATATATAGAAATATTATGTATCATGGACAGTGACCTCTGTACATTGCAGGTTGAATAAAATTATTATTATTAATAGAATAGTTAGGTAATATTATTGACAAGAAAACAATTCATTACTAAACAAATCTATTTTCATATCTTTAAAGCTTATTAGTACGTAATAGTATAGAATCTAAAATAATAATGAAATCGTAAACGAATACCAACAATAATAGTTCGTTGGTCATCATTAAAAATAAATTAATTAATTTTAAAAATATACGAATTACTGAAATTTTACGAGACTGGGAACTGTTTCATTGCCAAAGAGATTCTAAACCTTTAATGATTAGTATAATCATTAAATCAATCATTATTTAATATATTTAATGATTAGATCAATAATTGCCGTATTACTCTGATCATGTCGTTTTTACCAATCCAAGATCGAAATATCGTTTGAAACTCAAACTCAAATTCCATAGTATACTGTTGCGAAATAAAAACTGCCTTAGAGTTCTTTTCACCATGCATGTATGCTGTTCACTATACATTTAGGGAATAATGTCTTATAAAGCTTCATAATATATAGTAAAAATAGAACAGTTTGCTGTAAGTGTAATAAACGTTATTTTGAGTGAAATATACAGAGTTACAATGAGCAGCACCTCCATAAAACGAACAAAAGTTCAAAACCTTAAACCATAGAAAAATATTCCATACAAAATATTTATTCAATTGTTGACATTTTCAAATGGAATCTATACTGTTTTACATTTTAGAATGTTTTAAATATAAATAATATATAATTTTTCTTGAAATTTGATGAAGTGCATTACTGATCTGGAACTGCTGGACACACGAACACTTCATACAGCTATATAGTGATATAATTTACATAACTCTATATATTAGAAACGAAGATGAGATCCATATTTTCATACTTATATTAATTTTTGAGAAGATCCTGCAATTCGAGAGGACTGCAAAACATTTCCTTGTTTATATATCTCCATAAGCATGCTGTAATTGGTTGAAAACTTTCCTTTGCGCTAAAGTAAAAAGTGTAGGTCCAAGTAAACTCAGCAGATGGATACCGATGAGCTGCCATCGCGAATATATTTTGTATATTTAAAGGTGCTGATACGTGATTAAATAATTAATATACTGTTTGGATACTCTTAGGTTGTATAAAATGAAAACTGCTTCATCATTATTTTGAAAGTTTCATCCTGATCTTTATTATTTCCGTTACAGAATTTTTCTTATTTGATTAATCTTCAAAAATAACAATAGCAATGGCGTCATAGTTCCTCTTTTACTGATCCTATTCTTCCCCTTTGGCGTTCATCGTGCCTCCTTGCGGCTTCCTTCCGGACTTCTTCCATCATTCAGTTGTCTGTAATTAAGGGGGTTCACGAGAAAATCACGAGGGGCGCATACAATAGAGAGTTCAAGATACTTCCTGTAGCAGTTTAGAACATATGGATACAGATCAGCACATTGTTCACTTCTCATGTAGATATAGGAGTGAATCACATCAAATTAATTGACTGAACCACATTTTCATTGAAATTCTTCTTCATATTATAAAAATTAATTGCAGTTCCATTACAGTTATGCATAGAAACATTTAAATGTCTGTTGTCTTCATAGGAGTAGCTACGTGGCAGGGTGGGCAGTTGCCCACGCATTACGTAACAGAAAATAGAATAAAAGTTATATTATTTTGAAAATTAAATTATTAGAAACTTGCAAAGGAATAATATTACGAGAGGGACTCAATAAGTATAGAGAAAAATGTGAATAACCATAAAACAGTTTGTCCAACAAATGTAAAAAATACACCCTTTTTAACGTATCAGCTGGCTACATTTTAAAATTGGTTTCATCTTTCTGTGATCATTATTGAATAAATACCAACGGAATGTCATGAAGTCTTCTGCAGTTATGCGCATTGGTTTTCAGTACACTTCAATGGCATCACTCTTAATTTCACCAGGGTGGGGCACAGTTCATTTTGGGTGGGCCTGTGCCCACCCCAGCCCACCCGTTGCTTCGGCCCTGGCAAATAGTCAAATAGGTGAGGGTCGGTCTTTTTACTTTAAGAAAAAAAGTCTGAGAACCCAATTTCGCCATAAAATGTGATGTTTGGATGTGCTGTTTCTTGAGAATAATCACATTTCCAGTCAAAATTCGATTTTCACAGTTTTTCTCGAAAAAAAAAAGCGTTCCTCTCTTATACTCGACTGTCTGCTCTCTAGCAGATAATGGCAGAACAAGAACTCAACAAATGTCAATATTAAAAAAAATCATTAAAACATTACTTGAAATTAAGAGTGAGGCATAACTGCAGCAGACTTCATGACAAACATTACCGTTGGTATTTGCTCAAATCCAATGAATACTCAATCAATACTCAAATACAAATGAAACCAATTTTAAAAGCTTATATGTTAAAAAGTATGTAAATTTTTACATTTGCTGGGCAAGCTGTTTTATGGTTACTCACATTTGTCTCTTTATACTTATTGAACCCCCCTCGTATAAATAAAATGATTTAATGACGAACTACTTTGTGTTGGAAAAATAAATTGAGAACAAGAAAAAATTCGGTTCAAGTGAGACTCGAATCCACGACTTCGGTCTATCTACCAGTTGGTCCTTTATAGACCGAGGTCGTGGGTTCGGGTCTCACTTCAGTAAACAAAATTTTGTTCTTAATTTATTTTTCCAATGAAAAGTAGTTCGTCAGTTGAATCATTTCATTTATAAAAGTTATTTATATATTTACAGAAAAATGAAGATGAAACAACAAAAACTAAAAAATATTAAGAAATTGAGGCCACAGTTTTACAAAATATCCATAGAATTATCTAAAATAGTATTTTCCGCAATTTTCTCTAAATTTTCTTCGAAAAAGTTGCTTTGAAAAGACAGTTATCAGATTCTTCAAATGTACAAAATATTCATAACAATAAGGAAGAGAATTTGTTTGTTTCTACAAGGGAGTCATTTGCAGGGGGGGGGGGGGCATAGCTCCACCGTGGCTTTTAACTTTTTTAGAAAAATAGTTCTCATAAAATATAGCTAAATTTCCATTAAAATGAGGAAAAAATATTCTTAAATATAGGTATTTTTAATCATAAATGTCTTAATCAGCAAAAATTGCTTAAAATCGGTGCTTTTATCCATAAAAAACATAGAAATTTCGCGCTCGGGCTTATGCCATCCCATTTCCGTTAAAAAAGAAAAAAACATGCAAAATATAACACTTCTAATGAAATATGTAAAAAATGCGTAAAATATGTTATTTTGTACTTGCAAAATTGCCAAAAATCGGTGATTTAGCACATGCAAAACACAAAATTTTCGCATTGCGGTTTCCTTTCACGTTCAATTTGCACCCCCCCCCCTCCACCCCCGGGCAAAAGTTGAAATGACGCCTGTGACAAGCTTCCTGGAAATTGTCTCGTTCAGCTAAAACTAAAACGCGACTTGATTTTCAGTTGCCAGCTACAAAAAGTTGCGCTCTAACAATGGTCGGCTTTTAGTTTATGCTTCTATATGAACATAACCTTTCTTTTGAAGATTGTAGGAAATAAAATTTTATTAGTGGAATAGGGATCCGTCAATGAACGTCACTTGCCTTCCCGCCTTCTTCATAAAATCTCGCTGGGAGACCAACAATTCACTGTTTACTGTAGAGATGGATGGGAGATTTCTTATAAAGCTCGGCTAGTGGTTGGGATAGAAAAAAAATTTAAACATCATCTTAATCAGGATGTTGTCTATTTTTGTTCAGTATCATTTCACTCTAAAACGATTATTGCCAGAGTTAAATGAAGGTAGTTTGTGATTAGAAATGAGATATAGAAAAAATACATGGTGTTGTCTGATGTATCTCTACAGAAAGGGTTTGTTTTTGTTCAGAATAACTGCGAGTATTATAATTACAGGTTTAACATTAGTGTGATTTATATTGAACTGAATTAGACCACTTATTGAATAATGAATATCAGTAATTTTGATACAGTATTTTTAAACATTCCTCTTCCATTTGCAGAAAGGGAGAAAATAAAAAGAGGTTATTTATTTTTGCCTTTCGCCCTTTCCGCAAGTTAACAGCTGTTTTGATGTAATTTATATTTTTATGGTACTGTTTTGTTTTCTTCAGAAAAATATCTGCATTCAAAATATACTGACCTAAAAATAAATTCAGACACGCCTTCTTTTTTACGGTGACGAAAAAAAGTACAAGTTTGGATTGGAGATAACTCAGATAAGAAAAAGTGTAAAGGATATTTTATTAAATAATAATAGCCTAGAATGATGGTGAATAAGGCACAGCTGCAGATTTCAGGAAAATAATATAATTTTAGGCTTAATTATATATTACGTTACGCGCATCAAACTTCAAACATAAACTTCCTCAGTATTCCAAACTTTTTTTTTTATATATATACATGTAATTTACCTATTTATAGGCCTATAATAATGGTAAGCTTAATAATAATGGATGGATAAAATTTTACTCAATACTTAGTTTATTAAACACTATAGCTGAAGATACCTGGCGTTGCTCGTCTCAAAAATAAAACTTGAATGAGTGTACCCTATGCTTTATTAATCACATAAAAGAAAGTAGCAATTTATATTTTCAATGTTGCAATTGTTATATATTTAAATAGAGCATATTATTAGTGTTAGCCCCAAAAACTAACATCATGTTCATTCATCAGAATGAAACACCTAATTTACTTGTTAGCTGAAATTTGAAACAATTACATTTTTTTAGTGTTAAAGCAAACAGGGAAGGTCTGTAATGATATATTCATATCTGATTGTATTGTTGGTACAGTACGTTAGCCATTTATTTACTCAACTTCATCAAAACAAAATAATTGGAAGACTCCTGAATCCTACAAATCTTGAAGAAATTTACAACTGGTGTAAAATTGAGAATATATAGTTAATCATAGCAGATCTCAATATTTGTCATATACCTTAACCGCATGCCAAATATATATTTTCATTTCATATACACACCAGCCCAAGAACAAATAAAGATAAACCTTAAGCAATTCAATGCACCAGAAGTAAAAAATATAAACTTGCTTTTTGTGAGTCAGAATTAAATCTGCTTTCAGTAAAATAAATAAATGCCTCATCCAAAATAATGATACACAGCCAGTGGATGTACTACAGGTCAACCTGAGTGAGTTATAGATATATCTACTTTACTCACTCTCTACTTCATCATTTAGTTCAATAATTATATCAAAACTTCAAAAAGTGTTGTAGCATCAGCGAAAAGGTTTAAAAGAAGGATACTGGTCTATTATGTTTCCTGTGAAACAGTATGATGAACAGACAAACGGACGGACATACCGATGATAATAAGATGTTCTCTGCGCTTCGCTGCAGGTCGTATCTAAAAACGGGCATGCAAAAGTTTACATAACCAGAAAAATCTCTAATAAGTGATTTCTTGCGATATAATCGATGTAGTTAAGAGAATAAGTTTGCTGCTGAGAGTGTGTATTGCACCCCACTGCAATCTGCAGAATATATACTTCCTCTCCCTTGCTTCCCTTTCATTTTCTTCCTTGTATATTTAGGAGTGTAGGAGAACAGCAGTAACTGGGGGTGTAACAGTATCGGGTACTGTTTTGTGAAACACCTCTTGATGAAAAAGCGTTTCATCTCATTATGAGTACAAAAATATCCATTGATTTAGTTTAAATATTCTTTCCATCTCTTATTTGACTTCAACTTCTCTCGAAAATATTGAAGCTTAAATAAATATTAATTACTACTAAATTAAAAGGAAATTTCGGCAAATCTCACAATATTAATTTAGACATCACAGATTATAATATTATACTGAATTTAAAGAACCAGTTTGCAGGCGCGGATCCAACCCAACATTTCGGGGGGGGGGGGGGGGGGCGGACCAAAAAAAA
>JAQIWE010001372.1:0-16099 GCA_034698565.1 Campodea plusiochaeta
TGGGACAAGTACAACTAGAGGCAAAACAGCTGTCTTATACCATGGCTATTTCTTGGTGACTAAATACCCCAAACCTTCCAACTTAACAAATTAAGTCACTATAGTTTCTATCTATATTCTGAACTCTTTATGTTGTTAAATAAATGACATTATGTTCATGCGTACTTGTTATTTAAATGGCAGTTTTAAATGATTCAGTGCTGGCACTATAGTATAAAATACAACATGCAACGATGAACTATAATAAAAAGTGAGACTACTTCTGTAAGTTTATAATACAATAATAACTTTGCAGAAGCAGAACCTGTATAGTTCATAAGTTTCATCTATCATTGGTACTGGAATTGGGAAAATTTTCTTAAAGAGAAATCTAATCTTTCCTAGCTTCATTTTTTTAGACATTATAGATCTACCGGTAATTATTAAATAAGTTTTAATTTAGATAATGGCAGTTTATTCTTAAGATTAAAAGTAAGCTGAACTAGCAACAGTATTATGCAGGATCCGATACAGTTTTATACAAGTCTAACTTTCTGAATATATTTTTAAAGCATATTTTATTTAAAATGAAACATCAATTACAAATTATGATGTATTATCATATTCAGATAATTATTTGGTATCACCCAAGAAGAAATCAAATATGTACGAGCTACAATAACTATGTAAATATGGTAATTAAAATTGACCTGGTCCATTTTTCAATATTAATGACTGACTGTTTAGACAATATTATTTCATATTCTTTAACCCTTTCATTGCTGAGTTATTTTTAAGAGGTGTGCTCCCGTGAACTGAGTTTTTTCTTAACTTTAACAGTAATATTTTAACATATTTTACTGCTCAAACAATAGGCTAGAAATACAATATTGGCTGAAACAATATGCTAGAAATACAATTGGCATTATTTATGAAATAAATACAATAAGTATCAACTTAAGAATTCATTTTTCATGAAAATTTTGTTATAAACGTAACAAAAAGGAGAAATAACAGACCCATTTCTTATGAAGAGCTCTGAGTAGAACTTATAGTACCTACGATACTTTTTTGCTGGTTTGAAGCAGTTTGTTCACTGTTCTCCGATATTTCTTTTGATGTACACTTATAAGCAGATCGTTATCAATCAAAATTGTTATTAAAAGAATGATTATCACTAAAACGATCCTAAATATCAGCATTCCTGAAGAAATCCTTAGTTTATTCCTTTAAAACATTTTCCGAATCTCCCAATAGACTGCATCTTTGAAAAACAAGTGTTAGAACTCTCCCAATCTTAAGATGCTATTTATCTAATATGCGCATTAGTAACAAAATAAGTACATTTTCAATATGCCCAGTAGAGAGTAGCACCTACTTACACTATCATTCACCCTTACATTGAGTAGTGACACCCGTGGATAGTATATATACCTTAAAACGTACCGGTACGCCACTAGTAATCTATGGATGGTTTTGTTTGGGGAACTCGTACGCTCGTAGTAATGAAAGGGTTAAAGCTAATGAATCATATGAACTCCAAAGTATGTAAAATACTGTTAGTTGTATTAAAAAGTTCCAACATAAGTACATACAAAGAAGCTGTAAGAATCATGGTACACCCACCAATACGTAGTACCTCCATTTTGTTTTGTGAGTGTATCTACTCTCAGGGGTGAGCCACTAGAGTAGCATGCATGGTGTGAAACTGGCTGGCTAATGATTTGTTTGCAAATTTGAGTTTTGAGGTGTGTGGAACCTTTATTCCCATTATACCCCAGATGCCTGGAAAAGATGTTGCTGTATCCCCCTGAGAACCCTGTGCTGTGTCATTATGCCAATGGCCTTAATGGCACCTTTGTAATAATCTGTTGTAAGGAAGTGGACATGTGTAACAAAGAACTGAAGCCAGCCTTACACATGCGGGGACCAGGTAGGTCACAGGATGGAACAGACGCATGGCTTTTGTTTGGGGGACCACATGCCTTACATTAAAGATGTACATAGTAGAAATTATTTGCAGACAATTTTCTTTTCTTCATTTTCAGAGGACATTCTTCATTCATGTAGGATTACTATTTCCAGCGGGGACAGTTTATTTTTGTTTGTATATATAATTACTTCATTGGGAGTTGAAATAATTCTTAAAGAATTCACAAAGTGTTAATCATGTGATTATAGTAAAGACTGACTGCATCTGCTTAAGGTTGGGTTACAAGGATTCATCCAACATTCTTGTAGTTGAGAAGCAATAACAGACAACAAGTCAGTGTCTTATTGTAAATGAAGAAAACTTTCATTCAAGAATGTTATTATTTAACGATCATTTTGATGTGAATAATTGTGTGCTGATGACAAAAGATGCTGATTATTCAAAATATTTGACCACAATCTACCACAGTATATGGTACTATGTTATTGTGACTTGTGAATTGTTGATTATTTTTCCTCTCAATGAATAAACTACAAACTCTTCTTCCACAACTGTCTTTCAATCTCACAAAGGTTTTTTTTTTATTCCTTCTTGTTCTTTCTCTTATTTCCCCTTCCCAACTTCATCCCAGGTGTTATCCAACAATGAAGCAAATACAGTTATTGGTGTGCAAAAACTTACCTTATGGCAACCCTAATAACAACAAAATCTGTCATGGGGTTGGATGCTGTCAAGATCGCGATTTCTGTAACAGAGATCTCACACCAGAGTGTGCCACTTCACAATCTTATACAGGTGAGGGAAGCACATCCAACACACGCAGCTTCTTACAGAACTTCAGACTCAAACCAGAGGGGAAATTCACTTATAGTAGTAGACACAGTCATGGAAAGATAACAAACAAAAACAGAAAGCTCAAAATTTCAATATAGTGTAGTATCAGTGACAGGCTCTGAAGTCAATAATTTAATTATATAAAAAACTGCATGCTTTTAAATTAGTAAGTTATCTTTGTATGACTCGACTAAGTGAATTTTATCCTTTGGAATGTAGCATCACATTTCAATGGAAACAGCCTATTGCATCTTAGAATACAGTATATTTAAAAAGCGGTGTGTTACATTTTAAAAATGATTTGTATATTTTTTTTTTGACAATAAATTTTCCCCGCCTTTCCATTTCGCGAGTACTTTTAAGTTGCTGTTTGTATTGCAATGTGATGTGTCAGTATTGAGGTTTCTGTTTGAGGAGCTTGAAGTGAATGTTTCCTGGATGTGTGGGGACGTGTTTGTCACTGGTTGCTCACTGCAAGAGGGCTGCTGTGCTTCTCACTGTTAAAAAGATCAGCAGAATGTTCGTCCAGACAAAATTATAGGGGTCCTCAACAATAAAAAATATAAGTGATAATCAGCTGCCTTCAAATTGCATGGAAGGAATTTCTCATGTTGCCTTGATGTCAAAAATATTCAAAACATTTTATATATCTGAATGAATACAGTCGCATGTAATTGGAATATTTAAAAATTGAATTTATGGTCAGTTCATAATATTACACAAAAAATCTCTCTTTCTGATTGTTATTGATGTTGGGTATTCATTGTTGCAGTGTATTGTTTCATTCATCTGTTTCTGAGAAGTGTGAAAGAAACTTGTTCAACAGATCAGTAGGCCTATTGCAGATAGTGTTGTATTTTAGGTGGGAGGTAGTTGAGAACTGTAACATATAATCGCTAGATGCAATTTATAAAAACATTTTCACTCATGATGAGGCTAAAGATTGTTTTCAACTGAATATTTTATTTTTTCATTTTTCTATGCTATTTTTGTGTAAATATTGTTACTAGCAACAATAAGAAATCCTCTCGCAACTATCAAGTGGTTTTTTCAAGGGTTAATTTAAATGTATCAAATAATAATAGGGATTATTTTTGTGGTAAAATTCACATATTTAGTACGAAGACCCTATTTAATTATTGAAATGTGTGAGAGCATTGCAAAATAATCGAATAAAGGAATTTGGCCTTCAATACAGCAAACTAAATGTTGAATATAAAGAAACAGGCAAACAACATTTTGAAGAAATAATGTTTAATAACAGAAAACAATTTTGTATAAATTAAGTCGTTAAAAAAGTTTACATGACAGGGATTGATAAGTGAAATTTGTATGTATCAAGGATCATTAAACTGCTCTACTGTTGCTTTTAAATAAATTCCTTTAATATTCAGTGTAATATATTTCCTTGTGATATTTACATTAATTAAATAGTGTGAGATTTGCCAGTGACATTCTAACCAATTTACACTTTTATAATGCTTCTAAAAGGAAGTTTCTGTCAAAAACTTTTCTCGTAGTGAAAAATAAATTCCAAAATTTTTGTAAATATATTATAGGAGAGCATTCCATTACCCGTGAACATTCCCAAGTGCTATTTCATCGTTTGACTTGTTAATTCTGTTCTATTTTAACTTGTTATTCTATTTGAAAGCTGCAGTAGCTTTATTCATTGTTGTATAGGAATCAATCTGAGGTATAGTTGACTGGTGTTGATCCAATCCAAGTATGATATGTGTGGTTTCATTTCAGTCACAAAATGTTTTGTCTGTCAAATTACCTAACTCCTTTTCCCCCAATATCCCTGTATAATGTCTACATATTCAAACTTTTTGCTTACCTTCAAAATATAGATTATAATATCTTCTGACTACAGGAGAGTCATAATCTTATTCTGAAGTGTTTGTTTTACATGTTTTGTTTACATATATTAAAAGTTGCACCTTACTTCTTATTTTAAATTATATACATTCTCACTTTTATGTGTTTCCTTTGTGTTGATTGTGAAACAGTGGTATATTTGGAGTGACAGAGTCATGAAAGACAATGAAGAAAAACGAATACTATATATAATGTATCATAAAACAATAAGGAATGCTTATTAAATAAAATATTCTTTGCTGTCATTGAAATGATAATGCTTAAGTGAATAATGAGTGTTACTTTACAATACCTCTGTCTCTATCCCAATGCTTATTAAATTTACAATGAGTGGCTGGTTTGGCTAGTACTTTTTCATTATCAATGATTCCATTCATAATGTACATCTACAAGCTGATAAACCTGTTTAAACATTCATTAGAATATAAATATGCATGATGTTATTAAAGATATTGTGAAGTAACACACAGCTAAATAATATACAAGTTACGTTTCTTTTGCCCTCTTAGGTTTTTCTTTGCTGTAGATTCATTATTGCCCTGTCACTGAGACTTGCATGTGAGTTCTTGGTTGCTTCAGCTATTGCATTTATACTACCAAATCAGCTTTGTAAGCCTATGCATGTTATAACTTTTAATTTTTTATCTTTTTTTATCTCTTATAAATCTTTATTTATTATAATATCTGTTGTAGTTAAATTAATACCCGGCCATTTAGAAGTTTATTATTTGCAAATTCAGCCATAATTCTTTTGAATTTCCAGATTTATTTAAATTATGATTTTGCCATATTATGCTGTTTGTTATGGTCATGACTCAAGCATTAATTATTGTACATCAATCATCATTAATTATCAAAAATACAAAATTTTGAAAATAACAACAGACATTTTGTCTTTTACCCGATTTGTTTGATTCTTCAAATTAATATTTTGTATGTAAAGCTTTAGAAGTTTATAAGATATTGAAAGAAATTAAAATCTTTCAGTTAATGATCTAAGTTTTTTTGCTTTTAAAAGCAAGATGAATGATAGGGGAATAATAAAAGTTGTCTAATAAAAATAGTCTTTGCATCTATCTTTGATATTGCATAAAATATTTCCATTTAGTTGCTATTTTTCTAATAAAAAAATATTTATTCAATAAAGTCTTCCATTAAATAATTGATTCTCTCCATGATCTGTAATTCCGTAGAAGGCATTCCATGTATTTAAATGAGTTATTATAATAGCTTTTCAAACAGATCCTCCAACCACTGGATCAGAGAATCCTCTAGGGCCATGGGGTATCTGGTTAGCTATGGGAGCTCCAGCAGCTTTAATGATTGTTGCTGCAGCCATCTTGTTATTTCTATGGAGACAGAGATCTTGGAGACAAAGTGGTGGTATTTATAGACATCCTGAAGATTCAATTGATGCTTCACCTCATCAACCTATACTTCCACATGGACATTGTCTATTAAGAGATATGTTGGAAATGACAACTAGTGGATCAGGATCAGGTAATTGCTTTTCAACACGGAACAACTTTGGAGGTTTCAATAGTTCAACTTGATGTTATTATTCATGATGATATTAAGCTTCATATGATAATATTTCGCCACATGATTTAATGGTACTGTATATTGAGTATATGGCACATGATACGTTCGGAAAGTGGGCATGCTCTTTCAGACTCGGTTCAGTTGCTTCAGCAAGTAGGCCTAGTTCTTTTTATTTTTACTTCTGTATTCTATAGAAATCGACACTTTGTATTTCTACAGCATAGGTAGACCTATTATATTTTTTGAAAAACAATTTATTTACGGTAATTTTTAAATGAAATAATTTCTTTTGAGTCTTTATATTATTTTAACATACCGGTGGCACAATAAATCTGGAAAATTATATTTTTATTAATTCTGTGGTAATCTATCAATTTACTATGGTAACTAGAGTACCGGTATAATTATATAATTACACACATAAACATAATATATTCTCTCTGTGTCGATAATTGAAATTTCACTATAATGAAATTAAAAGAAAATCTGTGCATTATTTAGAAGTTAGAAAACTGCGAATTGTTAGTTTGAAATCAAGACTATACTAAATTCTAAAATTTTATTTTTCAGAATTTTTTTAATAGGTCTTTTTACTTTCACATCCATTTATACTAATTAAGCAAATTTTATTAGTGTCGTCAGGAAGTGATCGTAGGAAGGTTCATGTTCTTATTTATTACGAAAGTCAAAAAACTCTGCAAACCACACAAAAGTCTTTCGCTAAAGCTTTAGTGAATAAAGCACCAGATAGCAGACTCGTGCAGACTGCAGAGGTATGAAAAAATGTTCACAAGATGTAGGAAGAATAGGTATAGGACAAAAATGAACCTTTCCACAATTGAAGATGTGTATCGAAAAACCGCCGAACTCCATTTTAAAAATATTCCTTCTAGTGCCCCTCATTAATGTGACTGTCAAAACAACCCAACTCCTTATTTTTTCTGTATTGTTCAGGCTTTGAAGAATACAGAAAAAAATATGGAGTTGGGTTGTTTTGACAGTCACACTGATGAGGGGCACTAGCAGGAATGTTTTTAAAATGGAGTTGGGCGGTTTTTCGATACACGTTTTCAATTGCTTCCTGGTGACATTCTCTATGAGGAAAGCGTAAGGTTAACCAAATAGTATTAATTGTGATAAGTGCTGATTATTATATGTTCTGTTTAGTGTATTTCTCCTCCTTATGATCCTTCCAATTGTTGTTCGTTAGGTTTGCCTCTGTTGGTTCAGCGTAGTATTGCCCGTCAGATTCAACTTGGTGATGTAATTGGTAAAGGAAGATTTGGTGAAGTATGGAGGGGGAGATGGAGAGGGGAAGATGTAGCTGTGAAAATATTTTCATCGAGAGAAGAAAGATCATGGTTTAGAGAAGCTGAGATATATCAGACTGTTATGCTTAGACATGACAACATATTAGGATTTATTGCAGCAGATAATAAAGGTATATTTTCACTGATATTAGGGTTGTCAGAGTGTCTGTTTACATTCATGTTATAGATATATACGATCATATTATGATATATGGAATTCTTATCCATATATATAACCATCAAAAGTCATTAATTTTTTTGTCTTGTGTACGTATTAACAATCAAATTCAAGAAAAGCAAGAAGTTGATATACATCGTGAATGTTGAGAAGTTTACTGATTGTATCAAACTCTGTGAGCCTGTTCAATTTTTATCTTTCTGCATAATGTTTTAGATTAAGTTTTGTAAGACTATGTTTTCTTGGGGAGGTTTAGGTCATAGTCAGATAGATTTGTTATGTTATTCATCTCAATTATTGAAATATCCCGTGATCATTTCCTGTGATATACTTGTACGCTTACATTTATTTTATGAACAAGATCAATTGTGTTTGCTTTAAAACACACGGAACATTTTAGAGAACTATAATGTACCCATTATCTTTATAGGCATTTCCACAAAAATTCACAAATGTTAAGTTATATTATAGAAGTGTTATAATTTATATAGCCTACTTACTTTAAATTAAAGCTTTTACTTCAAAAGTAAATTGTTCATGTGGAAATCTGCTTCTTTTTCAATATATTTTTATAAATTGTTAAAAAATGTTATTACACTCTATAGTTTAACACTTTAACCTGTTGATATACATTACACAGTTATTGAATATTGTAATGCAAAGTGTTTATTTACACCATTGATTTAAAATTCAAAACTGTCATTTGAAAATACAGAAATCTAGCCTATTCAAAAGTGGTATGAAAAATATAGGAGTTTTCATTATTTTTGAAGTAGGCTTTGATGTTCATTTGTTACTTAATATAAGATATGGAAGTAGCTTAGTTTAATGTAATGTATTTCCGTATAGATAATGGTACTTGGACCCAACTGTGGTTGGTGACAGACTTCCATGAACATGGTTCCCTTTTTGATTTTCTGAATCACAGTAGTGTTGATAAATCAACAATGATCAGAATGGCGCTCTCTATAGCAACAGGACTTGCACATTTACACATGGATATTGTTGGAACACAAGGTTAGTTCACAACAATCACACTTCCTATGGTGTTTTTCTCTTCCATTATTTTGTGAATATTGTCAAACTGTTTTGCATATTTGTTTATAACCTTTTGAAAGCAAACTCCCAGGAAATTGTGACCTGTTCATTTGATATATTTTTTATTATGTTAATGGGAGAAGCTGCTTACTGATTCAATTTTAAAATCCTAACTTAATTTTGTATGTTTTCTGTTTGTTTATATTTGCCTTTAACTTTCACATTTTGTAACACGTTTGAAAATGAGTTTACATTAAACTTGAAAATTCACGGAATAATTCTGTATTATTGTCTGAGTATAGAGCCTTATTGAATATGAATGAACAAAATCGTACAATACTATATAGACCTCAAAGAAACAGGCAGAACAATAGCTTCATTGACCTTACAAGATATAAAATAAAGCGCTATCAATAATTACGCCACCTGCAATTAATTCAAATCAAAGCAAATACGTTAATTAAAATACAGTAAAATCCATCCATACTGTGATACAATGATTCACAATTCTACATTATGAAGAGTAAATGATGTGTACTATTGGAAGTATAATACGGTATATCGTATACTGGAACTGTTAATTGCTTGTTACAAAACATAACATGAGATCAAATGTACAGTGAAAAGTTATAACTGCAAGCTTGTAAAAAGAACGGGATGGTTCATTTTGTTGGTTTAGCCACTAGCGGTTGATACAATAAAAGGCAAATAAGATTGGGCGTATGATGAAAGAACGATAAACCTAACCCAACATCTCTGGCATTCAAGATTTTTTTTTGTCATTTATTAAAGTCAATCTTATACTGAAATTGTACATTGTTCCCTTTTTCCTTCTCTATAATTATACATGCATTTTTTTTATTCTTAAAGTCGAATTTTAAAAAATAATAATTACATAATGTAATTTCACTTGATCAATGCTATCATTTCTTCAAAATATAAAGTTCCTTTCAGAATGACAGGTATACGAAAGCCAACTGATGATCCCGGTTACAGCTCCTGCTTACATTTCATTTCCAGCAATCTGAATGGAAGCTCCCCTTCAACAACCCCCTGACCTAAAACTTACCCTACCTCACTCACGAGAAACTTTTCTTCTTCGGCAACTGATTCCTACCCTCATACAATACTTTCTTTCCTACCCGTGCATACGAGGGGTTCATCACGCATAAGAAAAATTGTTCACCGGACTGATAAGGTTTTAGTCGGATTGATAAGAATTTATACTAAAGGGTTACCTGCAACTAAATTGACTTTTCTGATATTATAACATAATATTAGTCTTCTTGATATAAAATAAATAACTCATATTATTTTTATTACCTCCCAAAAATCACCGGTTATGGAGATATTCACCTTAGAAAATACAAGAAAATAAGCTGTAAGGTAGCGGAGCAAGCGTGGCCCAAAAGAAGACAACTGCAGATATGTGAATAAAATGATTAATTTGCATTATTTTTAAGTCGGTTTTGCTATACTACTTAATAGATATGTGTTCTGAAATGCGTTTTTCAGCGAATAATTTTCATATTTTCGCAAGGCAGCAAAATTAAGCAGGTCGATATGAGCTACCTTGTGGAAAATCTATCGACTATATAAATAGAAATATCAGTTGATCCGTTGGATCAAAAATATCAAACTTTTTGTAAAAGTTTGACATAAGGCACAAGAAAATCACGGAAAACGGGAAATTCATTATCTACAGGTAACCTTCATCTAAGGTTGACAATAATTAGACGGACTATCAAAGATTTAAGCGGAGTAATAAGGATTTACTCGGAATAACAAGGATTTGATCAGACTAACTCGGATTGATTGAGTAAGAACCGACAATAACATACTCAGATTTAAAAGGACTTAGCCGGACTAAACAGGATCAAGTATGACTAACAAGGGCTTACTCAGACTGACATGGATTTAGTCGAACTAATAAGCCAGTTGGACTAAAAAGGATTAATAGTCGGACCTGCAGGGATTGAGTAAGGAGAAGGACTTACAAATAATTACAGAAACTGAAAATGACTGGAATAAGTCAGGATTTCCAAAAACTAGAATTAATTGATTTCTAAGAATTTAGGCCTATTCGGATTAACAAAGAATGAGTCAAACTGAAAACTAACAAGGATTGAGTGTGAACTGACTTAGGAATTAGTGAGACTGAAAATGACCGGAATATCAAGGAATACGTGAGGATTAACAAGGACTTATCGTACTGACATCTATTAGCCAATGTTTAACCGGACTAACGAAGAATTAGTCGTATATTATAGACGAACGAACAAGGACTTAAAAACTTGTACACCGGACTGCTGATTTAGTGGTGAACCCCTCGCTTCCAGAAGTCCTACCGTACAGAGAAGAAAAGCAATATGATGTCGATGTTCTTAATCCCCTGTGTAATATTTCACTCCTGGCTGAAGCTGCCAATGAAAAGCACGGATTACATCTTAGTACTACAGCACCACAAGGGATATTGCTTACAACTATAACATGGAGGATTCGTGTAGGACTATGAGAAATAGTGTAAGTGTTGCTGCCATGTTTTGGAATAATATAAAGAGGATAGAACTGTTTTGAACAGAGAGAAAGAAATTTAAAAGACACGATACAAAATAACTTTTTTACTTATTGTCTGTAACTTGTTCATGATATTACTTTCATAATAGTTTGCATATATATGATGAATATCTCGTGGATCTTAATAAAAATTTATAAACCATCATGCTCAAACGAGAGAGGTCAATGCAAAACTGACGTAATAATATCAATGACGTTTCCTTAATGTATTTTTTTTTTTAAAGAACAGCACACTCGCTAATGACTAGACTGCGCGGTTGTCGACTTAAACAGACGACTGCTTTCAAACAGTTTCAAAATTTTACCGGATCGCACGTCTCACGTGCGATTCTTTCGGAGCGATCAACTCGTGATTTCTGGGAGGAGCTATGAAAAAAAACCGAAGACATCATTGGAATCCTTGATTTTTTTATGATTTTTTTGTTATGTTAATTTATCTAGGTCTTCGCAGGTGCCCCCGATCATTTGTTATTCGCTCCGAAAGAATGTCGTTCCATATGTGATATCTACAAAATTTTTGAATAGGAATTATGTAGTCGTCTGCTTAGCAAGGCGACTACCAAAAGTGTTTAAGAAAGTCTATAAATACAAGCACTTAAAAAGTCTTGTTACTGTACGCACATCTGGCATACTTTCTCATTTCTACTTAAAGCGCTTCTAAAAACTTCCTTTTAATAAAATACTTTTTAAATCTTCGTCGAAACATATTACGTAAAGAAAATGAGAATATAAAAAAGGATTTCTTTTTACTCTACGATGGAATATTAAAAACTGTTTGAATAGGGGCTTAAAATATATAGACAAAACAGAAGAGAAAGATCTTTCCAAGGTTTTACTTTAAAATAACACTCACGTCAGTTTTAAAAAAATCCAGTAAAAATATAAAGAGGGCTTTAAGAAAGATTTCAAGCTAATATTTAAGTATGAAAAGGTGTAAGAGTTCAATATTCATAAAGAGTATTATAATGCGATATTAATAAAGATAAAATAAACATTAAAAAATAATATAGAAGCATATTAATGACTCAGATACTTCTTTGGATTTCTATCACTAGAAGTAACTTCTTGGTAAAAAAATATGTAGGCCTAGACGTTTCGCCTTTATTTAAAGCTTAGACATACGCACTAAAAATAGATTACAAAAATAGATTGTTAAATTAAAGGGAAATACAAACAATATCAATCAGAAGTCAAATAATAATTAACTTGAGGACTCATTTCTGAACTTCCCAAATCTGTTTTAACCAAACCCAGCATCATCCCTTTTTAGATATTATAGATTCTTATTTTGAGAATTTGTAAACTAAGCAGTTTCTGTTAGTGGTAGAAGTACAAAGAAATATCTGAATCACCAATTTTGCCATTGAATCTCAGCATACAAAATAATATAGAAGCTTAAAATAAAACAGTACTTTAGTATTAGCATATTTTCACATTTGAAGTTAGAATACAGATATTATATTTTTATTCAACTTTATTATTGCCACAGAGCGTTTTTCTCCAATTAACATTAAAATTAATGTTTCCGGTCTTTTAGAAAATTTACCCCTCATAAACGATAAAAAAATTGTATATTTTACTTTTTAAATCAACATCGCTTATTTCTTATAGGAAAAAAAAACATTTGTGCTATTATAAAGCAGAGAAACTAATTTAGAAACAAATTCTTTTATAAAAAGAGAACTTCTTTAATGACAGTACGTAAAAAGTATTAAATGTTTTTTTTTTTTGTTGGCTTAATTTAAAATGCTTAAACATTTTAAGAGGATTTTCTTCATTTTCAAAAAAAAAAAAAAATGTGATGAAAAAAAATCCATTCAGTAATACTGTAGTACTACAGCTGCAGCATTATGAAAATGTAATCTTTTCAATGAAAAGCTTTTAAAATAAACTGTAGCTTCAGACTATATAAAAGTATAGTATACTGTATCTGTGTATATGAGCTTTTCTGTAAACTGTTATACTCATAAAATGTTTCCATTTTTATTTTAAAACAGAGAAAATATAAAACAATGAAAAAAATGTTGTAAGGATATAATATAAACTTTTTTGTATCACAAAACAATGTTTCCACTAATGTTTTATAGAGTAAAAAGCGCTTGAAACTAATGATGCTAAATTCATATGATGTGGTCTCAGATACAGAATGCCAGAAATGGAACAGTTTATATTTCAAACTTCAAAATCCTATTCTGTGAAATTTTACAGGTGGAATATTCAAGTTATTTTTATCTACAGTTTCAAGTATACTAATATCCAGCATTATAAACAAGCCATATGGTTTATTTGGTACATTTAGACTATCAGAATTTAGGTTTTAGCCTTAATTTTTCGCAGGAAAAAAAGGTTTATAGGCCTAGATAGATAGATAATCATTTTATTTGTCTTTGTGGCACGAATCCCATTTAACAAGAGTTCCCTTAAAACAATATTTCTTAGAGAAAAAATATATAATATTACAGTGCGCATTTTATACGTAAGTATATTATATATGTAAAATATAATGACAAGTGGTTCTATGACTTCTTCGCAGTACATAACTTAGGTGCGTTTCGTGTACGTTTTCCTGCTCACAATTGTTATAAAAGGAATTATTTTTCTCGACAACCTTACTTTCAGAATATGCATACAAAATTTCAGACAAATCGGGCAAGATTTTTTCCCCTGGTTTTTTAATAATAATTAAGTATAGCACGACCGGTAAAGATATCCACTTGAATTTAGGTTTATTTCGACAACTTTGTTTATAGAATATGCATGCAAAAATTCAGATCAATCGGCCAAGATTTATTTCACTAAAAATGAGACTTTTAGTGATAGTGATAGGTAAACTCTATCACAACAATCATTTTAGTTTAATTCCCCTCATTAATCCCAAAATAATAAATATGAATAACACTATTATATATTTACTAATGCTCAACCAAATTCCTAAATCCATAACTTTAAAGATATTTCAATACCCCTGAAAATGTTACATAGAATTTTAAAATAACACTGCATTTTGTCCTGTTTAATGAAATAAAAATTATGAAGATATTTATGCTCTATTATAAAGCGGTTCTTGCTGCAGCGCTGTACAATTGTAATAATAAAGTTGAAGAAAGAATAAACTTCACAAGAAAGAATGCAAAACATAAAGGTATAGAATACCAACATATGACAGTATGAGTTACTTTTATTAAAACAGCAGTTGAATAGTTTCATTAAATTAGATGTAGTTCTAATAATAATGAAATATTTGAAATTCTTGGATTAAAAAATCCAGTGGTAGCCTATAATGAAACAAGTTTAAATAAAAATATTTACCTCTACAAAAAGATATTTTAAAATGAGAATAAAGATTTAAACTTTCTGATCGCGATTGCAATGAACTGTGGCAATGACGACACATTCTGCCGGACATATTGATTACATGCCGCTACGAATGCTCTGAACGGTTAAAACATTCAACAGACACTGAAAAGAGAATTTCCAAGTACTCTCAACAGATGGATACCGAGGAGCTGGCATCGGGAATACAAGATAAAATTTAGAATAGGTAATATATTACTTTCATCTGAGTGACAAAAACATGATGGAGTCTCACAAACTGGTTCTTCTTCGTCTTCCGTGGACCACATTTCTGCACTGCACGGGTTAGACAGAATATTTCCACTGTATATAGGCTACGATATACTACATACTCGCCAGACATAAAGCGCAGTATTACAACCGTTAATGTCAGTTTGCAACCGACTATGCCTGTAAAAATCAATTTTTGCAACCATACCGATCACTGTGATCTCTGCCTGCTGCAGATGGTACTGATGGATACTGCTGTCTTCCATCAGGGGGTACTAATTTACCCCACTCTACCTCTATTCAGGAATGGATATAATTATTATACCTTTCCTAATGCATATACGCATCCACTCTACCACCATCTTCACCTAACAAAACTATCCCTATATAACAAGTTAATGCAAGCCTTTTACTAATAAGCGGGTATCAACCTATTCCTAAGATTAACACAGAACTGTTTCAAACGTTAGCTAATTTCTGTAGTGACTACCTCTATGTAACAAGCTAATGCAAGCCTTTTACTAACAAGCTAGTATCAAAGGTTTGGGGTATTAGTCAACAAAGAACTAATTCCTTGGTGACTAATACCCCAAACCTTTCAACTTAACAAATTAAGTCACTATAGTTTCTATCTATATTAAGCTAGTATCAACCTATTATAATTCAATAAACTGATGAAATTTTAAAAACTATATTTATCACAGCAAGATGATACCACAATAACAATTCATGGTACACTTTGCCTTACTGAACCCTACACCCCCAGCCTTTCTACTCCAAAGTACAGCATCCAACTGACTAATGTAATGTGAGGTCGTATCGTTTCTCCATGAAATTGCCAATACTGTTTTATTTGTCTCCGTATATAGTGGGGATTAGAAGTGGCATTAAATTTTACCTAATGACACACTGTATACGGTATATATAGAGATACTCTTGTGTATAAAAGAAGACATCAACTTAAACAAAGAGGGAGATAAAATAAAGTACTATGAGTTTGGTATCAGAGTTGATGGAGTGTTCGGGTGTCCGTAGAATGCTGGACATATTTGGAGCAGTAGTTTGATGGCGTCAATATATTTAGAGATAGCTGGTTTGCGTGCAATATTGTAGGTTTTTTCTTATATATAGAAAAAGTTCTGTTTAGAATTTTTGCTGACCATTAAAAATATCCAGAAAGGTGAGATTTAAAGGGTTACTTGCAGCTAAATTGAATTTTCTGATATTATAACATAATATTAGTCTTCTTGATATAAATAACTC
>JAQIWE010001373.1:0-16096 GCA_034698565.1 Campodea plusiochaeta
AGAGAGTTTTAGAAGGGCACAGTGCCCCGCCCTACCTCTAGGGGCGCCCTTGTGCTATAATAATCACACCCAGGTTTCAAAACCGTTTATTCACGGAAATGCTAAAGAAATATAGCCGTTATATACATCGTTTTAAAGCTCTCGACGAGATCTTTCCTATGGCGTGTAAATCATTTAAATCGGTCTACAATTGAGAAAGAAATGTTAAAAATGTCAGTGAAACATTTATACAATCATTTTAAGTGCCCGGTCAAATCGTCTTTACATAAAAATGTACCCACTTTAACCTGAATGTGTGCCCCCGAAAAATTCTAGATGAAACGTACTATATAAAATCACTTTTATTTTTGAGACAGCAAATTAATTCATTGAAGTAATGTAGCTTGATAGTCTAATAACTTATATTTCCTCTTCCAGCGTAAAAGTCTTGGTCGTCTGGGAGCATCTTCTGCTGCAAATCAGCGTTATAGATCACGAATGTGTAATCGAACTAATAATAATATGAAGAGAAATACAAATAAGGAATCTGATTCTTCTCTCAGTGACACACCTGACAAAAGTACAAGTAAGTTGCAATAAAATAGTTTTGGTTTATTTTATGCTCTGCCTCAAATAGAAGTAATCTCAGTTTATTGATTACTAGCTTAAACTCGTATTATTTCCAGCAGGATGCCATCTTGTCCAACACACATATCCCGTTTTACTTTCTTTGTTCTCTATTGTATTCGCTTTCCCTAGAGACTGTTAAGCTGTGTTGGAAAAGATGGCTTCCCACAAGAAATATCCCTTTAATTATCCATTTGTGCGTAAGGAAATAACACTTATTTTCAGAATTTTGAAGTTCAGATTTATTTCATTGGGTTTGTTTTCACATGGTAATAAGATATTTAGCTATAGAACATATTTCAATCAAAATATTGTAGCAACATGCACATGGAAGGTTGTATTTTTAATTATAGAGTGATTTTCTTATATTTCACTGACATTCTATAGCCCCAGCTCTTAAGCTTGCATTAGTTTAACCACAAGGATCGCTTTTCGCGCAGTAGGAGAATTATGCATTTTTTTTCACTGAGCTTTAGAAGCTATTTCTAGATAAGATGAACTAAACTAAAACTTGTTACAAAGAAGCATTCAGTGAAAGTTGCAAAATAATTTAAGAAAAGTTAATACCCTAGTGAAGCCTTTTGCTTAGATTGCAAAATTTGCTTATAGGCCTATTTTCTCTTTTGAACTAAAGAAACTTCATATTTAATGGCAGTTCGTATAATTATTTTTGGTCTCTCAGTGTTCAAGAAGTAGACCAAAGCTTTATTTTTTTATCATTTTGTATCAGACACGTTTAATAGACTCTAGACCTCTGAGTGAAAAATTAAGAAAGAACCTTAATTTGCCATAGTGTTTTATCTAGATTTTTTTTCAGGGAGCAGGGCGCATTCAGGTTAAAGTGGGCACATTTTTACGTAATAACAAATTGCCAGGGCACGTAAAATGATTGTATAAATGTTTCTTTGACATTTTTTAACTTTTCGTACTCAATTGTAAACCGATTTAAATGATTTATACGCCAATGGAAAAATCTCGCAGAGACCTCTAAAACGATGTATATAACGACTATATGTCATAGGTATTGACATAGGTAGTGTGATTATTATAGCACAGGGGTGCCCGAAAAGTAGGGCAGGACGCCCAAGATGTAGGGCAGGGTACCCTACGCGCCCTTCTAAAATAAAGCTGCGCCCTTCTAAAACGCTCTAGATGAGACACTACTTGCCACCTCTCCCGTCTTATAGATGGTGGTCAATTAACGACTTATACTATAATGGGTTGTTTGGTGCGTTTGTTTAACGATCAATTAAGTTACTCACAACTCACTGTATGTAATGAGGAGTTAGTAGTTTTATGGTTCGAGAGGGGATTGGTTAGCAACATATAAATTTTATTGCATTACGAAAATTAAAACATGCTGATAACATTATACGTCCGACTTTCGGGTCACATTTGTAGGAGTTACAGTATTTTAAAAGTTTGATGAAAATTAAGTGCGTAAAACTACTTATAAATATATATCAATAAAATTACTTTTATCAAATAAATATCATGATGATTATTATCTATTTATAATGTTCACCAATACGTCATCAAAAATTATTTTTTATCATAGAAACTAGTAGTTTTGAATAAATAATCTATTAATGAATCTAACTAACATCTGAAAATTGCTAACGATTTGATTCAGTACAGTAGTTTTTGTATTTCGCTAAATCCCTATCTTATAACATGCTGGGGGATAGATTTGTCCCCCAGCATGTTTTAAGATAGGAATTTAGAGTTTTATAAAACTTAATTTCTGGAAAACTACTGAACCAAATCTTCCGACATTTTCAGAAGTTATTTAGATTCATTAAAACATCATTTATTCAAAATTACAAGTTTCTGTAATAAAAAATAAAAAGTGCGATGTCGATATCGACTACCCTTTCTGCAAGTGAACATCAATACCGACATCTATACAGAATTAATAAAATATAATTAAGTCAAAGTATATATCAGGGATCGAAGATTGTATTCTTATAACGTTCTCCATAAAAAACTACAAGAATGAAATGTTTAAAACTACAATTTATGAAAAATCCACAAAATGATAATAATATAAGAATTCTGCAGTTAATATAATGCGATTTTGAGACACAGAACCAAATTAAATGTGCAAAAGTATCACTCAAATTGATATTAAATATCTCACCTCTTTAACGATAGCCTTACTCTTCGTAACTTCATCCTTCTTCAACTGAATATGATTCTCGTAAATATCGCGATTGAGAAGCTCACAAACGTTTGTGCTTTGTCCCGACATACTATATTACTCTTGTTCAATAATCACTTGTTTTACAGGAAGAGAACTGCTGAGAGTGCTATATTCTTCGTTATAGAACAGCGTGGTATTCTCCAGATAGAACTATCCTTTTAGCATTCATGGCGGTATGCCTGCTACTGGTTACAGAACCAATCACAGAGCAGTATTGCGGGGAACTTTTACTTTCGAATCATTTTGTGACGTCACTAGTACATCCAGTACCGTGACGTCATCAATTTGGCAGTACAAAAGGATAAGTTTGTGGAGATGCATCATTCTGACTTTGGCGAGTAGTTTCTTTTTCTTGCTCTTTTTACAAAGTTTAGAATTTTAACAATATTTCATAAGCTGGATATATGCAGCTGGCTGTAATGTACAAAGTTTTGAAGACTCATCAATAATGAGTGGTGTCTGTATCAGCCGGTATCAGCACTTTTACACCTTGGAATTTTTATCTACTGACGACTCTTAGATTCATATCATATATACAATGTGTGCAGATAATTATGTGGTACAATTTTTCGTTTGCAAAAGGGAAGTTTAAAATGTAATTTTTTAAGCTAACAATAGGCAATAAATATTTGTTTAGGTAATTGATATTAACTCGACTTCCACAAAATATTTCATCATTATGTCGAAAAAGTTAACGAAATAATGATATGGAATTTTATACTCCCAAATAAATGTGATTTTCTGCTGATTACCCAAATTATCTATTTGATATGATAAAAAACACTATATGATTTCATTTTCTATTGTGTATTATTCCTCATCCTTTATTTAACGTATTATTCTCCTTCATTTCGTGATAGCCGGAGACTAAAGTAGAATTAGAGTATTTCCAGGCTCTTCCTGGGATAAGAGAAAATCAATAGGACTGATACTCGTACATTACGTAATAAGGGTTCATTCACACAATATTATTTCTTATCTTCGTATTCAATATAGGCAAGTCAAAATCAAGAGAATAATAAACTAGCATTAAGATATTGGAACAAAACATGAGAAATATTTATGTGCAGAATGGATGAGTGGTCCATACCTATCAATATTTTATGTTGTTAGGATATATTGACATAATACATTTTTCTTAAAATAATTTTCTCAACAACTACAACAAAATTTCAATATATTTCTTTTGTCAGATATACTTCATGAGAAATGGAATAAAATTTATTTTTGGAGTATGTAATTTTCACTTTATATGAGAATATTATTCTTAAAATTAATTGTAATTTTACTTTCTTTCGAATAACTATACAAAAATGTCTATAGTATATTCATTCAACAATGAGATAACAAAAAGCGTATATAATAGATATATTCCTAAAGTCCAGAGAACTCTGAAAAACCGTTTCTAAACTCAGATAATCCAGATTGTTTAACTTAGAAAATGTGTTTCTAAACTCAGCTACTCAGACAGATAACTCAGACTTTTAAACCATGCTTTTTAGTTTGAGCTAGCATCAGACGACGTAAACAATCGAATATTTACAAGTGGTTTTACTTTTCAGTGAATAAAAAATATTGAAATATGAAGTTTTTATTATAAAACTGACTGTATTTGAATTCCAATTAAAGGTAAAAAATTAAAATAACATGTAAATTAAAATTATCAATGTTATTATTTTATTTTAAAAAGGAATCCACTTTGGATGTCAGAAAAAGCGTTTCTAAACTATCCAAAAATGTTGCCAAGACCAAACCAAACAGACAAGATCAAATCTTGTGTTTAGAAAAGGCCCTAATAGGAGCGAACCCTGTTCAGAAGTTTTGAAGAAAATCACTAATAAGTAATGGAATTACTGTCTTTATTACAACTCAAAATAATAATTCATTAAGTAAACAGATGTTTATACTTAATGAATTTAATTAAAATTACATCATAATTTGAATTTACATTAGTTATTGTTAAAGAATATAGACACAGAATTAAAATAATTTTCATCAGGAGAACGTGTAATTCTTCTTTTATTAGAGTATGGTGCAGGACCTTTCTGAACTGCTCGATCGGGCATTTTCTGAAATAAACATTTCTTTTATTAACATTTAAAAATTATTTTAAAGAGACATTTCAAAAACACATTCATAAACCTTTCAAGATAAAGAAATTCTCCTGAAGATTGTTAACTTCGAAATATTTAGATTATAATTTATTTACAACATAATTACGAAGTTTTCCGATGAACCATAATATTTTTTAGCGTTTACTAACATGATACATGAACATTTTCATCACAGTAAAAAGATCAAATCATATGTAGAAGTAGATCAATGACATTTTATCCATTCTTTATTGACTTACTAACATCTCAAAATAGCATTTTAATTATATTTTTTAGTTCTAAATCCTGGAATCTTAATTCAGGTCTCTTACCCAATACTATATCTTCATAAGTTAAACCTTCGGTAATAGAAGTTGGTGTTAAATGTTTTCGAACTGTTTTGTGATCACGTTCGATAGAATTATAAATTCTTTGGAATTCATTGTAGTAATTCTTGGCTGATATTTCCTTCATTCCTTCCCACAGATCAAATTCTGGATACCAAAAGTGAGGGAGTTTGCCCTTAGACAGAAAGTCGAGTGAGTCAGAAAGCAACTGAAACAAGAAATATTAATCAGTGAAAAATGAAAATTATAAATACAATTTATTATAAATTATTCACACTATATATTTTTAATCTACTCAGCGCAGGGGCGTAACAAGGTTATCGTTAAGGAGGTGATATAAAGCGATGTCGAAGATCTTCCGAGGAGCGTCATCATAGTTGGCGCAACGAAGACAATTTTGAAAGCAAATTTTGCAAATATTTTATAAAATGAGATTATTTTCTCATAATCTTTCACAATTATTATGCCTTATTTTTCACAGTTTTTAACATAGTTATTGAGTAATTTTTAGATTTATCCTCGACCCAAACCCTACCTTGCCGCAACTCAGCGCTCAGCCTAAAACTGTACTGTAAGTTCTTGTTGAAAAAAAAATGTGTTGTGAATATTGACTAACTTTCAAAGTGGATGAACTCCATCAATAAATAGCTTTGAGAATATGTATGTATAGGAAATTATACTTTAAATTATTGTAGACTAAAAGGGAGTCTTTTATAGGGAATAGATAACATTTTATAAGCACTGCGACTTCTAATCTTACACTTAATTTATTGATATGTTTTGATCTTTTGAATATTTCTCATCATCAGAATTCTTATTGGTAGAGTAAATAAATTAAACCGACTTTACTTTACATTATAAAACAAATTAAGCACAATTAAAAATTCACCTCGAGTGGGAATCGAACCCACAATTTTATATTCTTATTTGTATTTTAACTTACTTGCATAAATACATTTCCAAGTTTACTTTCGTCATTGAAATTGATCTTTGGATTGTTCAGAAGAAACCATAATGCTACAGTTTTTATGTGGTAACTGCAGATTTCTGTTCTCTTATGTTTGTCTCTTAACAACTGAAAATAATAAAAAATAATTTATTGAATGTTATATGTGTACTAAAATACATTTGATGAGTTGCTCTGGAACATATCAGGGATATTAATATTTAATATACCGATATAGACTATTAGCTTTCATCTCTAATTAATAATAATTATATACAGGGTGTCCCACAAATATCGACGCCCCTGAATATCTCCTGAAATATGAAATTTAGAATATTAGTGTAAATTGCAAAGTTGTAGTGAAAATTCTGAATTTTCAGATGCCGTAGTCCGTTTCATTGTAGAAACACTGTGGAGTGATCCAGCGATGCCAAATTTCTTAAAATAATACGGAACAGCCATGTTGTCTGTGGACAAAGTTGCAGAGCTTGAAATTTCAGGTTCAGGACATGTTATAATTTTCAGTTAATCTTCATCTAAACTTAATTTCCAGACCCCCTCAATTCAGCAAAAAATCACCTTAAAAGGGAAATATCAACTTCTAACTAGGTTTCATATTTCCCTTTTATGACAATTTTGATGTATTTTGTGGGTCTGGAAATTAAGTTTAGATGAAGATTAAGTGAAAATTATGACATGTACTGAACCTGAAATTTCAAGCACTGCAACTTTGTCCACAGACACGATTGCTTTTCCCTATTATTTTAAGAAATTTGGCATCGCTGGATCACTCCACAGTGTTTCTACAATGAAACGAACTACGGCGTCTGAAATTTCCGAATTTTCACTACAACTTTGCAATTTACACTAATATTATAAAATTCATATTTCAGGAGATATTCAGGGGTATCGATTTTTGTGGGACACCCTGTATAATTATATAGTTATTCCAATCCAGATTTGTAAATTTCTGAAACAATCGATGATCTGAATTCTGGAGATCTGTAAAATACTTACACACATTTGAGATAGAGCTTTCAAGAAAGTTCTCGTAACCTTCTCTGACTTTATGAGCTAATAAAACGATCGTTCTAGAAGTAGTAAGCAAACAGAAAACAAATTCCGTTTCTTGTAATCAATATCCCTCTTTATTACACTGCTGAAGAGATCAATTAACCCTGCCCTGGTGATACCTATAACATCTAGTAACGAATATTATGTTATGAATCTCAGTGATCTTATGCTACAGTTTGTTGTTATTATTACTATTTAATATATTATATATTTATTGCATTTCTTTCGTTAGTAATATTATATTGATATACCATATTAGCCAAAGTTGTAATTCATATTCAAAAAGGCTCTATACTCAGACAGTAATACAGAATTATTCGTTTGAAAATGAGTTTACAACAATAAACTTGAAAATTTAAGGAGTAATTCTGTATTATGTCTGAGTATAGAGCCTTCGTGAATATGAATTATCAACAATCTCTGGCTATGGGATTCTACGATTTCATGCCAAAGTTGTAAATTAAATTCGACAGAGACTCAAATTCATTTTTGAGCATATATTTTCATGAAACGGATTTATTATTGTTCCCTTCATTACTTGGTACCATTGGATGATCATAATAGAAAGTTAAAATTTATAACAACAATTAAGTTTTACAGAAATTGAACAGATATCAAAAACAACAACAAGCAACATTTTGTGTACTACTGTATTTGTTTTCAGGATAAAATTCACAGTGAATGCGATAATCATTGTTTTGAACTCTCACCTCAGCAAATACAATGTTTGTAATTTTTTGAGTTTATACTATTCAAACTCATTTTCAATCAATATTCACTACAAAGTCACTTCAGAGGGTATTAAACCTAAATCAAATAACTGATGGTAAATAAATTCATATTTTCTGTCCCCCTACATTACATCGATAGAACCAATCAATGTAATATTCCAATACGACAAATCCCATTTTCTAAAACATTTCTATTTCTAAAACTATTAAACATGCACTCACGTAAATAAGCAAAAATCATGCACAATTTCCTTTCTAGTAGGGAAAAAAAAACTTTAGCAAATTATTCCACTTTTCCCCATCTGTAAAGACCCGGAATATTAGAAAATCAAATTAGAAGTCAGGAAATGACCGTCATTTATGTGTCGGACTTTAATGACGGAATATATAGAGTGCATAAAAATTTCAAGAATGTTAGCGTTCATTTCCGAACGAACAAGCAGTCCTCTAGTTGACAGTGATAAATCACATAATAAACTGCTCCTGACCATGTTTTCTGTACAGGAATACAGAGAAAAAAAGGAAATGTAGATCTATATAACTTCTCTGTTTGTTTTTTTCATATGGGAAGTGAACAACTGGGAATATTAATTCGCCTTGACGTGTACAATATTGTTGTTTAAGTTGTTTGGTATGGAAGTAATAAGCGAAGTTGGTGTTCGCTTCATATTTGTGGAAGAATGATTCAAAAAGTTTTTGATGAATGATTTTCTGACGAGGAGTTTTCTGATGTGGAATATTTTTGTTTGTTACAAAGTTTTTGTGTTTTTGGAATGTTATTTCATGCTTATATGAAATCCTCTGTGTGTTACGTCATAAATATACAGTATGATCTTATCATGCTGAAGACATGACTGTTTTGGGTTAAACTTTTTTTGTTCAGTACTCGTTATTTACGTTTAGAAAAGTTTAGCCACCTTCATAGTATTATTAAAATGAAGTAACTCTGGGCTATTTGTGGCGGTCAATGGAGGTACTGCATCCACAGGACATTTCTTTGTTTATAAGTTTCGACGCAAACGCTGATTGGTTAAAAACGTTCAAAATTAAGGAAAATGTAGTTCTAAATGTCATCACCGAGGTGTTGGCATCGCGAATATACTGTCAGTGTAAATTATTAACTGCGATTTTCAAGCATTTAAGAGATAAGAAAGGAAGTAGTTTGTAATTAATATAGCGGAAGCTTTAAGTAATTTATTGAAAAATATAAATTAATGAAATATTCGTAGGAACTTTAAACTGTTCATAAAATTCATGAACATAATAAATATTTTATTAAAAATTAATATCATTAAAAGCTTCCGCAATTTTCAACTAAAATAACTGGAAACACAATATCCTTTAAATAAAACGAAGGTATATAGTACATCTTACAACAATCCCAAGGGTTGAGACTGTAGTTTCCTTTTTGAACTCCAGAGACTTTGTTCGCTTCCATATTCAGAATGTTGAACTCTTTCCTTTCTTACTTTAATGCTTTGGGGGTTTGTTATTCTTACATTTTTCTTGGATGAGATATATTCCCCATTTTCACTTCTATACCAGAAAATATATCCGGATCACCTTATATTGATCGAATGATACATAAATGAAAGAAAAACTGAAACGTTCATGTGATTTCAGAAAGCATTTCAGCACATAAAATTACGGAATCAGTAAACTAGTAGTTTTTTATCATTAATGTTGCAATCACGTTATAATCTGGAACAGTTTATGCACAAATTTAGAGCTTTCAAAGTACAGTTTTCAATATAATGACCTCTAATGACCTCTAAAGGAACTTTATTTAAAAAGTATTAAGTTGACTTTCCTATATGATCTTCCACCATTCGTGATCCAGCTCAGAAAATTTAAAAAATGTCATACTATCGAAGACGTATAATGTTGACCGATCTTCACCATTGGAAGTTTGTACAAATGTATACATTACGAACCTAACTTATATCATTTCAAAAGCTTGTATAGGAAATTTGAAACTGATGTGGAATGTCCTGAAGTTTGAACTTTTAACTCATTCACAGTTCAAAATTTAATCATATCCTTTGTCACACAAACTAATAGACAACATTTTCCTAAAGTAAACTTTCTTTTGAATTAAACTCAAACTAAAAATAAAACACCATTTATTATTCCTGTAACAACATAAACTTCGAAGTTCACTAAACTTTAATTCGCAAATACTCTATACATAATCAACACCAGACAAAAATAGCAGCTTATATTCGTGCACGAACCTTTATACACTTTGCATTGACTGATTACTTTTTTGTACACCACCACCCCACCTCTTCCGCCTCCCAATTTGACTATTGGTTCTAAATTGGTTTAATGCAGCAAGTGGTACACAGCTGCCAAATTAACTAAAGCAAATAGGGCCATCACTATACGAAAATGAAAACGTCAAATTCCGAAATAGACGTTCCATTCACTTACATGCGATACTATTGACTATAAAATGATGAACCCGGCAGTATAGCACCCGAGCTAACAATCAATATAGTTTTCATTACGGTAGTATATTTTCCCTTTTTTAATAGCTTTTCATAACTGAGTTATATCCATTGTCAAAATATAATTACAAAACGCGATATCTCCAGCGCGAGGCCTGCAGTTAATTGTAATTTTTATCTCTTTTAAAACGTGTAATTTATAGCGAGAGAATCCTATCTAGAATCAAATTAATATGTGTTGAAATTTTAACTGATGGTAATCTATAGAGCTACTTTAGTGGGTAGTATAGTACATGTAACAATTAGATACCATGTAGTGTACGATGTTCAATTAACCTATATATTGAATGACTAGTGCCAAATGTATAGGGTGACCACGAAGGGAACGTGCTAATTGGTTGAAATCTGGATAGATAATTGTGTTCGGTTTATCCGGATTTAGATTACTGGTACTATAATTTCTTTTTTAATACTGTAGTTTTCAGTTTCCTGAGTGTATGGTTAAATTTTAAATATGTGTGATTTCTCTGGACTAAAAAACCTGATTACGTAACCATTAACATTTCCTTATGGTGATTTTGGAGATACGATTCTCTCGCCTTCTTCATTTTAAAATGTTGAAAAGCAAATCTGTTTCTGCTGAAGAAAAGTCAAGATCAATTTTTTTTATCAGGAACATTGGAAAATATATCTTGAATTCTCAAAAACTGATGAGCAAATGCAGTCTAAATGACTGACGTGTCCTTCTGGGTTTAACCCAGGTCTTTTTTTGTATTGTTGCCTTTAACCTTCTACCAAGAATTAGTGTAATCAATTGTAGCCTCGTTTAAATGTATCGCGTTCAGATGCTTAACAAAAAACGTGTCCACGTCAAATTGACAACAGAAGAAACACCATCAAATTTACATAAAGCTGTTTCCACTTAGACATGATCAGTTGATTATTATATTGGCGTTCTCGAATTTAAGGCTATCCCTTTCCAAATTGGCACAAACTTTGTCAATATGAAATGGAATGACATTGCTACTTATTGAGGTGTCGCCAAACGAACTTCTTATTTCAATATCCTTTTTATTCGTAAGCTAATACTGACCCTTTGAATTATGCTGATTTATTTTTAATAAATTTGATATCTAACCATGTACGTAAACATTATCAACACCATATCATGTATCACCACAATACCATGCCGTGGTACAAACCATTTAACCCGACATTCTCCCGCTATCCAAACTATACCCCCTCATTTACCTCCCCCGCAATGAACTACTGAATGAGAGCTGTAGCTAATATCACTTCCCTCCTGCAGCGTTACGATCAAAATCCAACAGTCTGATTTATTAATCACGCTTCTCCTTTCTTAATTTACTTTTTTTTCTCCCTTTACTTTTTTTCTCTCCCTTGCTTTATATATTTCTTGCGTGTAAACGCCCCATAAACAAATTCATCCCTCCACTCTTTTAAATAAGAAATACTTTCTTAATAGAATGTTCGCTAACTATTCATCAAGGGTTGAATGAGTGTTTGGAGGGTGGGTACAGTTTGGTTAAACGAACGATGCTTTAACACTCATTTTTTTTTTGGATTAACGAAGAGTGTTTTAGGAGTTTTTCTGGGAAATGGACACATATCTGGGTTTTGAAAAATTGTTAGTCTTAAATTCGGATTTTTTTTAAATTTTTTTTACTATTATGATATTGTGCTCTTACAATATTACAAGGATGAGTTATTGTTTACGTAATGGTATGCCAAACTCAGGTGATAATTAGTTAAGCATTGAGAGGTTTCCGAAATTTACCAGAGTGCTGGATCAGTATATCTTTCTCCTGATATCAAGATGTTCGGCTCCAGGGCGAACGTTAAAATGTTTCTATCAAAGGTATGTACGATTCTTTGATAAATGCTATTAATTATATAGTTGAAACATCACAATATTTTTACTTCTGGAAATACGTAACATATTTGGCGTTATTTGGTTTCTCATTAACCATGTACTCTATCGTAAGAAATTGAAGATCAACGACTTACCTGAAAGTTTTATTTTTAAAATAATTCATAATAAATTCCTAATCAGTACATTTGTAGAAAAATGCAATTTGGAAAGTGTACGTTAGAAGTTATCGGACTGTACATCGGTGCTCGAGGCACTATTATGAAGTTCTTCATGGAGAAATTTATGAGGAGATTCCATTTGCAAAAGAAACTTGTCCAGGAATTTGTTATAAGCATGTTTAAAGACTCCATACACATTCTGTACATTATGATATACGAATATATAATTTTTTGTTAAAATTTTGTAATTAATTTGATATTGTTATTCTGTGGCACTTGTCAATTTACTAGATGTAAACAGATCCGAGTATGTAAATAAACATAATTATATTCTCTCTCTGTAGCTAATTTTGAGTATAGCAGAGTCATTGTAGTTAGAAAAATAAAATGTATGAAAAATTTCTCACATTTACTGACAATACCGAGAGTTATTAATACAGCTTAACAGCAATCTTTTCCCATTTGAGCACTTCATCACACAGGACAAAAATTAACGATATAGGTTGTAACTAACTCAAGAAATATAGGTTGTAACTAACTCAAAAAATTGACAAAGAGAAATTAATCTTCAAAGAACCTAAAACTCTTGAAAAACGTCTCTTCCACTTTACAGCTCTTCTTCTCTTATCTCTCACAGAAACACTGCCAAACCACAAATCCGCTAAGTTATTTCTTAACCCATTACACCAACAGTTAAGTCAAGCTATTTATTATTTTTAACGAACACCCTTCATCATGACCTAATTTCAACAACATTACAGGGTTGCCTACAGCTGTAGAGACAGATTTCATTATAGTATGTTATGAAAAAATATTGTCTCATAGTTAGAAATTTTTGTATTGCATATATGTAATAATGTAATGAGCTTGATGGCCCCAACATTTTTCAAATAAAAATATCTATCTATCTATTTAGAATTTTTTTCCCTAGAGTATTCTAGAAGTGCGTTATGCTGGAGCAGGAGTTTCATTTGTAAATGGTCATACTAAATTAATTCAGTTTGGAAAATTCAAATATGTTTATTGTCTTAACAGATTAAAAATCCAATAGACACCTGATAAGTAAAAAATATTAACAAAGAGTAATAGATATAAGTATAATAAGCACACAAAATGCATTGTAATTATTCTAAATTTCACTTATTATACTACTACAAATTATGTGAGGGAATTGCCAGAAATCTTAAAATATTGTACAGTAAAAAAATATTTAGAGAAATATAAAGAATATTACAAGTAAGATATATTATAATTGGTAATGTGTTAACAATTATGTTTATAGGATGTGATATTAAAACATATAGTTAAGTAAAACTTTCTTTGCTTTGCTTTCTTTACAGACATAATATATGACAATGAGATAGGAATGAGCGCTGTAGTAATAATATCAGAATTCATAAGGTTTTCTTTATTTTATTTGAAATAAATTACTTTAGTACAGCGCAATGAGCAATATCACTTTCTTAAGCAACAGATTTGAAGGTGACTTGCGACAGAAAATAGAGTATATTGAAGGTAACATATTTTGGTGAACAGCTGTAGTTTTAAAATTACCATAATGAAATTCCTTTCTTCTCACCCAAAGTTTATTGAAATATAACAACTGCTTAAAGTTTTAAAGGATAAGTGAAATTGGGTGGTCGTCATAAACCTAAACCTTTTAAAAATCGTATTTTATTATCAGCATAATAGCCAATTAATTTCCTACGGTCCACTGTTATGAGTTTTATGTTTGCTCAATACAATGAAGTAAATTAATAAGTAATAACATTAGATTTTCAAAAGGACCAGTGATTTTTTTTCTCGTCAAACTATTATATAGGAAATTGCAAACTTCACTAATGATTTTTCAGTATGGAGAAATTCAAAGGGCTTTGTAATTTTGAAAAAAAATGTTAAAATAAAGCAAAAGGAGGGGAAAAATAAGTTGGTTGAAAATTCAATTCTCTCAAAAAATTTATTACAACATTCTTCTTCAGTTTTTCAATTTTTATCATGTCAATTCATTATAATTACACGAAGAATCTACGAAACATCTTCTTAACCCAAAAACCGTCATCCTGACCACCCGGCAACCCCCATACCACTGCTATCACACCTCACGCTCTCATCCAAGCCAAAATACTCATTTGAAGTAATCGTTCTTCCATTGGCGATTTCCACGGACATTTCTGTCACCCCATTTTTCATCTTTTATCGCCCATTATTTGAGTTCTTTGTTCGTTATTGGGATCTCCAAGACTTCATAAAGAGATAACGCCTTCCAAAGCAGTAGTGAGGGCTGTATGGGGCTGAACTGAAATGAAAAAGAATGGTAGTATTTGATATTGTATGGAGTACCAGTGTTGTTTGGAAGTGTATTTTTTGGAGGAGGAATATAATGGAAATAAGTTGAAACATGGTGATAACTGGGTGTTGGGTTTGGTATTTTTTCTAGTTATTGAAGTTGAAGAATAATATTATGTGGTACAAAATCTGGTTATTATTATGGTTTGAGAATTTTTTATCAATTGGCAGTATATTTTTTTTATTTTCTTTTATTAGTTCATATATTTATAAATAAAGTTATTCTTCAAATTTATTACAATTTTACTGAAACTAATTGTCACCAAATTTACATATTAACTGCACTATTATGTAAACGTGTAATGAAGTTTGAACACCGTTCCTCAATACCTAAAATTTAAACATTTTATTTACCATAATCTTTTCCGATATTCAAAGTTCGTTATACTTTGACTGGTTATCGGTAATTATTGCCGATTCTGATCTAATCTTTTCCATCTAGATCATTTGATCATATAATCTTATTGATATTATTTCTAGTGATATTATTGTCATGAAAAGGCAGTCTTTTAATTTCTTTGAGCTAGCCGATGGTTAATTTGAAAACTGCTGTGACTTTATCACAAACGAAATTTAAAAAGTGACATCATTCTCTTCTATTGCCAATTCTTCGGTGAGCCTATTCATATCCTATTTGAATTATCATGTATGAATCTTACATAGCATAAGAGTATATGAATTCCTGAGCATCGGTTCTGTTTATAAAATGGTAATTTCTAGTTTGACATTCCCACTCTGAATTTAAAACAGTTGAATGATTTCAATATTTTCCACCACTTCAATATTACCATTGAATAGTTTCAATGGGTTTAATATAAAGTTTTCAGTATAATGTATATTACATTAACAGTACTGTACTTTACAGCAGTATACATTTAAAAAATATATACACACAATTAAAATACGCGCTTCTCCTTTCCCCTAATCAGGAACCAATTACTTAAATCCAACCAAAAAATGAGATTTTCTTAGCCTTCTAAGGAACTGCATTCTTCTCTATACACCCTACTAATTATCCAAACCTAATTAAATTTCACTCTTTCACAATAAGATTTTCATAAACCTATTACGTTTTCACACTGATTCAAGTACTTTTCCCCAAATATAGCTTACACCAACTTGAATACTGTATATTAAGTCGTTTGTGGTTGTGACCGTGAATACTTTTATGTGATGTTAGATGGTAGAAAAAAGGAAGTTGGGATTGAAGAAGGATATCCTTATGTATAGTCGTTTTGCGTGCCTATT